>PVIW01002278.1:0-228705 GCA_004026585.1 Noctilio leporinus | reverse complement strand
GGCACCTTATCCACTGTACTACCAGCCAGGGCTGCATTCTTCTTTTCTGTAACTCCTCAGTGACCAGAATTCTCAGGTTCAAGAGTGATTGACTCCTGACGTATCTATACTCTTTGTTTTTCTATGGCCCAAACCTGAGTATAAGTAGAAATACTTCAGCAAATCCCTTTTCCATTTGGACACAAAAATGTTAACCAGTTCATTAACCACTCAGATAGCCATGGAAAATTTATTTATCCCAAAACTATTTCTTGAGATCTGTGCTAGGTACTAGAGACATAGTGGTGAACATAAAGTAATGGCCTTTCTGGAGCTTTTAGTCTAGTGCCATGACAAATAGTTACAATAAAGTGTGGTGAATATTTTATTATTTATGGTAAAGTTCAGGAAGAATAGAAAGTAAGACAGCCTAAAAGTTGTCTTTAGAGGGACAGCTGTTGATTAAAGGGACTGAAACCTATTACTGTGGGACTGAAGTTAAAGAAGAATAGCATAATTGGTGAGGGGAAAGCAGAGTTCCTGGTCATGGGAGGCCTGTGTTGCTAAGTTTGTAAGGTTGGATCTTCTGTGGAATCTGGTACTGTGATGCCATGTGGCTTCTCTGAATGGGACAGATAGCAAGACACCTTGTGATTGGAATCATCTCTCTTCCTAATGTTGCAGTGCCCTAAAGTACATGCCCCATGCAGTCCTCAAACTTCTGGAGAACATGCCTATGCCTTGGGAGCAGATTCGGGATGTGCCTGTGCTGTACCACATTACTGGAGCTATTTCCTTTGTCAATGAGATTCCCTGGGTCATTGAGCCTGTGTATATCTCCCAGTGGGGGTAAGAAAGTCTAGAATACGGTGTGTGGTGGTGGTTGGGAGGCAGTAGGTGGAAACCATTATGTGACATTGTTGTTGGCTCCCAGGTCAATGTGGATTATGATGCGGCGAGAAAAAAGAGACAGGAGGCATTTCAAGAGAATGCGTTTCCCCCCTTTTGATGATGAGGAGCCGCCTTTGGACTATGCTGACAACATCTTAGATGTTGAGCCACTGGAGGCTATTCAGCTAGAATTGGACCCTGAGGAGGATGCTCCTGTGTTGGACTGGTTCTATGACCACCAGCCATTGAGAGACAGCAGGAAGTGAGTGTGCTTGGAGTTACCACTCCTGTGAAAGTTTGGAAATCCAGGAGTCCTAAGAGAGCAGTAAGTAGTGTGGCTTGGCTAGCTGGTATACCCACCCACTCTTTTATTCCTAGATATGTGAATGGCTCCACTTACCAGCGCTGGCAGTTCACACTGCCCATGATGTCCACTCTTTACCGCCTGGCCAATCAGCTTCTGACTGACTTGGTGGATGACAACTATTTCTATCTGTTTGATCTGAAGGCCTTCTTTACCTCCAAGGCACTCAACATGGCCATTCCTGGAGGCCCCAAATTTGAACCTCTTGTTCGAGATATCAACCTACAGTGAGTTGGAGAGAAAAGCGATTTGGGGTTGAATAAAATCTAATCTTGATCCTTAAAATCCAACTAGTCTGCTCATCTTTAATTTTATACTCTAGGGATGAAGACTGGAATGAATTCAATGATATTAATAAGATCATCATCCGGCAGCCTATCCGCACTGAATACAAGATTGCTTTTCCTTACTTATACAATAACCTTCCACACCACGTCCATCTTACCTGGTGAGAGAGCTAGAATGCAGCTGGGGAAAGGGAGAAGGCTGGCATTTAGGTTGCGCTAGGGAAGGAAAATCTTTGTTAACTCTTCTTTCATTTTAGGTACCATACTCCTAATGTTGTATTCATTAAAACTGAGGATCCTGATTTGCCAGCTTTCTACTTTGATCCTTTGATCAACCCAATTTCCCACAGGCACTCAGTCAAGGTGAGAGGAAGGGACATTTGACTGTAAATCTTTTAAGAGAAATTTTCTGACTGTGGCTGAGATGTTACGTAAGAATTCATAAAAAAGAAGTTAATGGTTTAATTTTGGTTTCTGTGATTATCTGGGCTTTATCATTACTCCTCAGTAACTCTTTAGTTCATTCTGGTATGCTTCCAGTGTGTTCTTATTTTCCCTAAAATTCTTTTATTTATATTTGATTCACATTCCATACAATTCACCTACTTTAAAGTGTATAATTTAGTGGGTTTTAGTTTATTCAGAATTGTGCAACCATCATCTCTTAGACAATTTTATAACATTTTCATTATCCCAAAAAGAAACCTTGTACCCATTGGCAATCAACTCCATTTCCTCCAAACCTCCCTTGCCTAGGCAACTATTAGTCTACTTTATGTCCCTATATATGCCTATTTTGGACATTTCATAGAATTATACAACGTACGGGGGTTCTTTTTGTTTGTTTTAAGATTTTATTAATTATTTTTAGAGAGAAGGGCAGGGAGGGAGGAAGAAAGGGAGAGAAACATCAATGTATGATTGCCTTTCACCTGCCTCCAGCTACAGACCTGGCTTGCAACCTGGTTATGTTCCCTGACTGGGAATCGAACCAGCGACTTTTGGGTACGCAGACCAGTGCCTATCCACTGAGCCACCAGCCACGGCCTTGTTTGTTTTTTTTTGCAATATGTGGTCTCTTTTTATGACTAGTTTCTTAAATGCAGAATGATGTTTTTTTTGTTGTTGTTGTTTTACATTCACCTATGTTTTATTACGTTTTAACATGAATAACTCTTGTTTCCTCAAGCCCAGTTTTTGGAGTTTGGGGAGGGGGTGAGAGCAGTGTTTGCTTCTTACAGTATCAGGCTCCTTTGGGAGGCCTTTGATAGTGAGTCCGTTGGAGTGTGGTTAGTGATGGTTGTTGCTTTCCTGGTTGGCCCTGGCTTGTTTTCTTATCCCCCTTTGCCCTGACCCTTTAGGGTTTCTGTTGTCAGGCAGCCCCGTTTCCATGGCAGAGGTAGCTGTTCTGCTTGGCCTCGGAGTTTCCCTTTCATCCAAGGACTCTGCTTAGTTTAGCAAGAGCTGAATCCTTGGGGTTTCTTCTTTCAGAGCCAGGAACCGTTACCAGATGATGATGAGGAGTTTGAGCTCCCAGAGTTTGTGGAGCCCTTCCTGAAGGACACACCTCTCTACACAGACAATACAGCCAATGGCATTGCCCTGCTCTGGGCCCCACGACCCTTCAACCTACGCTCTGGTCGTACCCGCCGAGCCCTGGACATACCCCTTGTCAAGAACTGGTAAGGGTACTGGTACTACTACCGGGGGGGATGGTAGTGGATGTATAGAAGACTCCAACTGAGTGGGCATGCAGCATTTATTGGAGAGGCTGGAAGAAGAGATGGGCTAATCTCTTACTGGTCTGTTTTTCCAGGTATCGGGAGCATTGTCCCGCTGGGCAGCCTGTGAAAGTGAGGGTCTCTTACCAGAAGCTGCTTAAGTACT
This sequence comes from Noctilio leporinus, assembly GCA_004026585.1. NCBI lineage: Eukaryota > Metazoa > Chordata > Mammalia > Chiroptera > Noctilionidae > Noctilio > Noctilio leporinus. Next base: position 225,297 of record PVIW01002278.1, on the reverse strand, counting down.
ATGTGCTTAATGCTCTGAAGCACCGACCCCCTAAAGCCCAAAAAAAAAGGTAAGGTACATGGGGGCCCCTGCTCAGACTTCTTTGTCTTGAAAATAATCATGGCCCTGGCTGGTGGCTCAGCGCATAGGCACTAGCCTGCGAACCTGAAGGTCGCTGGTTCAATTCCCCAGCCAAGGCACATAACCAGGTTGCGTGCCAGGTCTCTAGCCAGGTCTATAGCTGGAGGCAGGTGAAAGGCAACCGTACATTGATGTTTCTCTCCCTTCCTTCCCCTCTTTCTAAAAATAATGAATAAATCTTTTAAAAAAAAATTTTTTATAGAAAAAAAAGAAAGAAAATAATCAGCAAGCTAACATTCAACTCTCCTCCTTATTTCTACCCCAGATACCTGTTCCGTTCCTTTAAAGCCACCAAATTCTTTCAGTCCACAAAGCTGGACTGGGTGGAGGTGGGGCTACAGGTTTGCCGCCAGGGTTACAACATGCTCAACCTTCTGATTCACCGTAAAAACCTTAACTATCTGCACCTGGATTACAACTTCAACCTCAAGCCTGTCAAGACGCTCACCACCAAGGTGCCTGCATTGAACCTCAAGGGTCTCCTGGGCTTGAGGGATGGACTGGTTTTTCTCTGGCCTCCCTAAGAAGGCATACTTCCATTCAGGACTGTTGCTGACTGATTTTTATTTTTCTGTTCTTGGCATCTTCTTCAGGAAAGAAAGAAATCTCGTTTTGGAAATGCTTTCCATCTGTGTCGAGAAGTTTTGCGTTTAACTAAGCTGGTGGTAGACAGTCATGTGCAGTATCGATTGGGCAATGTGGATGCTTTCCAGGTAAGGCTGAGTATCCCCAATCCCTACCCCAGGTGAGAAGCTGGGTGGAGCCTGGGCTGATTGTGGAGCTGGCTCTGGTTTAAAGCCTGATGGACATTTGTGTTGCAGCTGGCAGATGGATTGCAGTATATCTTTGCACATGTGGGGCAGCTCACAGGCATGTACCGCTATAAATACAAGCTGATGCGGCAGATTCGCATGTGCAAGGACCTGAAGCATCTTATCTATTACCGCTTCAACACGGTGAGACCCTGCCCATACTTACTCTGTCAGATCCATTTTAATTTTTACATCTAGTCAGTGTGCTTTCCAGGGACCTATTTATGTAACTACCACCCTCACCTGGTGAATCTCAACAGCATTCCTAGTATTTACCCACCCCTAAACCCAACTTTAGATCTAAATAGGAAATTTCAGTTACTGGTTTCTGCCTTAAATTTTCTCGTTTACCCCATTTTAGCTTTTGAGGTCCCAGATTTTTTTACTTTTTTTTAAAAAGAGCCCTGGCTGGTGGCACAGTGGATAAGGCACTGGCCTGCGAACCCAAAGGTCTGTCGTTTGATTCCCAGCCAGGGCACATAACAAGATTGCAAGCCAGGTCTCCAGCTAGGTCTGTAGCTGAAGGCAGGTGAAAGGCAACTCTTTCTGCTTCTTTTCCTTCCCCTCTCTCTAAAAATAATAAAATCTTTTTAAAAATAATTTAAGAAAGTAAATACACCCTGTCTGGTGGCTTAAAGGATAAGGCGCTGGCCTGCAAAGTCAAAGGTCGCTGGTTCGATTCCCCAGTCAGGGCACATAATCAGGTTGCAAGCCAGGTCTCCAGCCAGGTCTGTAGCGGGAGGCAGGTAAAAGGCAACCATACGTTGATGTCTCCCTCCCTCTCTGCCTCTCTCCTTTCCCCTCTCTCTAAAAAAAAAAATAATAAGATATTTTTTAAAAAAGTAAATAATGATTTTATTTTTAGAGGGAGGGGAAGGGAAGGAGAAAGGGAGAGAAACGTCAGTGTGTGGTTGCCTCTTGTGCAGCCCCAACTGGGGACCTGGCCTGAACCCCAGGCATGTGCTCTGATTGGGAATTGAACCAACAACCCTTTGGTTTGCAGGCTGGCATTCAATCCACTGAGTCACACAAGCCAGGGCAGATTAAAATTTTTTTTTCCCCTTAGCTGTCATAGATGTTCTCCTAATGTCCTATGTCTGCCCAGTTTTCTTGTTGTCTAAATGAATTGTTAACTTGTATTCTTGACTTTTGCTTGGGATCACAGGGCCCTGTAGGGAAAGGCCCTGGCTGTGGCTTCTGGGCTGCTGGCTGGCGGGTCTGGCTGTTTTTCATGCGTGGTATCACCCCTTTGCTGGAGCGATGGCTGGGCAACCTCCTGGCCCGGCAGTTTGAAGGTGAGTGGTTTTTTCTCTGCCCAACTTCTGTTAAATCTTCAGGGATAGATTGCTTGTGTGCTTTATTATTCCCTGCTCTTGTTTGAGACTGAGAAATCCCTTCCTGCCTTTAAGTAAGTCTCAATGAGTCTAACCTAGTATTCTTTTCTTACTTTGCTATAACCATGGTTAGTGCGAAGGTGATGAAGGTAGAGACTTATTAAAAGCAATGAATCTTTTGTATTACTTAAATATTTTATTCATTACTCTTAGAGAGAAGGGCAGGGAGGGAGGAAGAAAGGGTGAGAAGCATCAATGTATATGGTTGCCTTTCACCTGCCTCCAGCTAAGGACCTGGCTGGAGACCTGACTTGCAACCTGGTTATGTGCCCTGATTGGGAATTGAACCAGCAACCTTTGGGTTCACAGGCCAGGGCGCAATGAATCTTTTAATAACTTCACTTCTAGGCCGCCACTCAAAGGGGGTGGCGAAGACCGTAACAAAGCAGCGAGTGGAGTCACATTTTGACCTTGAGCTTCGAGCAGCTGTGATGCATGACATTCTGGACATGATGCCTGAGGGGATTAAACAGAACAAAGCCCGGACAATTCTGCAGCATCTCAGTGAAGCCTGGCGCTGCTGGAAGGCCAACATCCCCTGGAAGGTGGGTATCTCTATAACTGAGGGAACATGGACATCATCTTCTGGGGTTAGCATTACCACTCTTGGTTGCCTTTAGGGGCATTGTGGCTCCCATCACTTTCTCATTGTGCCTTTTGCGTGTTATTCAGGTCCCTGGACTGCCAACGCCCATAGAGAATATGATCCTTCGATATGTGAAGGCCAAGGCTGACTGGTGGACCAACACTGCCCACTACAACCGAGAACGCATCCGCCGTGGGGCCACAGTGGACAAGACTGTTTGCAAAAAGAACTTGGGACGTCTCACCCGGCTCTACCTGAAAGCAGAACAGGAGCGGCAGCACAACTACCTAAAGGTTGGGCAAAGTAGGCTGGGCTGGGTATGAGGGGAGGGCAGGGGCTGGATGGCAGAGGTATATTCATGCCTTATGCTGGAAGGATTGACTACAGTGGGAGGCTAATTATTATGTCTGCCTTGCAGGATGGGCCCTACATCACAGCAGAGGAAGCAGTGGCAGTGTATACCACCACTGTGCATTGGTTGGAAAGCCGTAGGTTCTCACCTATCCCATTCCCCCCACTGTCTTATAAACATGACACCAAGTTGCTCATCTTGGCCTTGGAACGGCTCAAGGAAGCCTACAGGTGAGGAGTGGAGTAGTTAGGTTCTTATGGGAAGGTGGGGATGGTGAAGTGGCATCATCATCAGAGTTCAAAGAAAGGTTTAACCTCAACCCTTTCTGGGATTGGTTTCCTCTTGATTCTCATTCATTTTCCTATTTCGTGATCAGTGTGAAGTCTCGGTTAAACCAGTCTCAGAGGGAGGAGCTAGGGCTGATCGAGCAAGCCTATGACAACCCCCATGAGGCTTTGTCCCGTATCAAGCGTCACCTTCTCACACAGAGAGCCTTTAAAGAAGTGAGTGAGATGCCTCCCAAGTTTTATTTTTCTGTTATTCATTCATGCACCCTTGTGATTGGTGGATTGGTGTGAGCCGACTTCCCTGTCCCATAGGTGGGCATTGAGTTCATGGATCTTTATAGTCACCTGGTACCAGTGTATGATGTGGAACCACTGGAGAAGATTACTGATGCGTACTTGGACCAGTACCTGTGGTATGAAGCTGACAAGCGCCGCCTTTTCCCACCCTGGATCAAGCCTGCTGACACAGAACCACCTCCTCTGCTTGTTTACAAGTGGTGCCAAGGTAAGTTTTTCTAGAATCACCTCTTGAGAAAGGGAGGTGAATTGAGTTCCACATCAGAATTGTCATTTGGGATGAATAATTTGTTTTAACTCTTGTTGCATGGTACTAAGGAAGTAAGTGTTAATGTTAAATGGAAAAAGCTAACGCTTCTGGCATTCCAGATGACTAAACAGTGGTAGTGCAATGGGGTTATGTAATGTGATAGCTACTGTAGACACTCGTCCTGAAAGGGAATTTCTAACCTCTTGGAGACCTGCCTTGCTTACTCTTTAGGCATCAATAACCTACAAGACGTGTGGGAGACAAGTGAGGGTGAGTGCAATGTCATGCTGGAGTCACGCTTTGAGAAGATGTATGAGAAGATCGACTTGACCCTGCTTAATAGGCTGCTGCGACTCATTGTAGACCACAATATAGCTGACTATATGACAGCCAAGAACAATGTCGTCATCAACTACAAGGTGTGTCTCAGGGACAGGGTAACTAGGAATTGGAGGGGACATTGTGTTGCCCATGGAGGGTGGGCCCTGGAGAAGCCTGGGACATGGCCAAAGGTTAAGAGTTGTATGTCTTTCTTTCCAGGACATGAACCACACAAATTCCTATGGGATCATCAGAGGCCTTCAGTTTGCCTCATTCATTGTGCAGTACTATGGCCTGGTGATGGATTTGCTTGTATTGGGATTACACCGGGCCAGCGAAATGGCTGGGCCCCCTCAGATGCCAAATGACTTTCTCAGTTTCCAGGACATAGCCACTGAGACTGCCCACCCAATTCGTCTCTTCTGCAGATATATTGATCGCATCCATATATTCTTCAGGTGAGAGCTTTCCTGGATTCTTACCCATTTCTTTAAATCCTCACCTGAGTATATGTTTATTAATTTCAGAGAGGGAAGTGTCAGTGAGAGAGGTAATAACTATCTGTTGCCTCCTGTACACACCCTGACTAGGGATTGAACCCTCAGTCTTTTAGTGTACAGGACAACTCATTCAACTGGCAATCCGGCCAGGGCTGGATTCTTACCCTCATAGGGCATTGAGGCATATGCCCAGCCTCTGGAAGTGGTTCTTATACTTGAGTTGACTTTCTTCTGAGTTGGGGCTCCAAAATGGAATGAAGTCCTATGAGGAGGGTAAGGGTTTGGGGTGGGCTTCAATAAGCCATAGGTCTTATGAGGGCCTAGTATATGGAGTCCTTAGCAGTGCACTCTGTCTGGTGTAGATTCACAGCAGATGAGGCTCGAGACCTGATCCAGCGTTACCTGACAGAGCACCCTGACCCCAACAATGAAAACATCGTTGGTTATAATAACAAGAAGTGCTGGCCCCGAGATGCCCGTATGCGCCTCATGAAGCATGATGTCAACTTGTGAGTCTTCAGTGGGGCTATGTGAGCTGCCTGAAGGATTCAGAGAACAATTAGTGGGAATTTAAGAGGTGGTGTTTTGGGTGTGAGGGGTGTACTCTTTCGGGATATTATCACTCTAGTCTTTGAAGGGGAATTTCTTCCAGGAGACTCATGTGACCAAATGTTTTCTGTGGGCAGGGGTCGGGCAGTGTTCTGGGACATCAAGAACCGTCTGCCACGGTCAGTGACTACAGTTCAGTGGGAAAACAGCTTTGTGTCCGTGTACAGTAAAGACAACCCTAACCTGCTGTTCAACATGTGTGGCTTTGAGTGTCGCATTCTGCCTAAATGCCGCACCAGCTATGAGGAGTTCACCCACAAGGATGGGGTCTGGAACCTACAGAATGAGGTACAACTTGGGAAGGGGGTTAAACATAGCATTGCTACCCCTATGCCTCTGTAGTAAATGGTGAGGGATGCTGGCACAACTTCTCATTATTGATTAGCTGAGGCTCATTGGGTCAGCAGAGTTTGTCTTTTTCCTATGGCAATCCTGGAGACATGTTAACCTTGACCTTGTGGTTTAGGTTACTAAGGAGCGGACAGCCCAGTGTTTCTTGCGTGTGGATGATGAGTCAATGCAGCGCTTCCACAACCGAGTGCGTCAAATACTGATGGCCTCTGGCTCCACCACCTTTACCAAGGTACATCAGACAGTCAGCACTAGCTTTCGTCACATCCTCTGTCCACCTCACATCTCGTTCAACTCTTCCCCTGGTTTGTTCTCCTTTCTTCCCAGTGTTGTCCACTATATTAAACTCTATGCTTTATGGTTTAGCAGCTTAGAGTATGAAATCAGCTCAGTTATTTTTCTGAGAATTCCCTATAAGAATTCTGCAGCCTACTTCTGTGTACTTCTTTGTAATGGTTCTAAACTAAGGTAAGAGTAAGTTGTATTGATTTTATTTATTTAGAGAGAAGGGCAGGGAGGGAGGAAGAAAAGGACCAAAACATCAATGTATGATTACCTTTCATCTGCCTTCAGCTACGGAGATCTGGCTTGCAACCTGATTATGTGATCAAACTGGGATTTAAACCAGGGACCCTTGGGTTCGCAGGCCGGTGTCAATCCAGATAGGGTGGATTTATTTTTAAGATTTTATTTATTTATTTTTAGAGAAAGGGGAAGGGAGGAAGAAAGAGAGGGAGAGAAATATTGATGTGCGAGAGATACATTGATTGATTGCCATTCACATGTCCTTAACTGGGGACCTGCCCCAACACCCAGGCATGTTCCCTGACTGGGAGTCAAATCCATGACCTTTTGGTTTGCAGGCTGACCCTCAATCTACCAACCAGGGCAAAGTTAGATTTTTAGAATTTGAACAAACATCACTGTTTTTGCATTTTTTCCAAGGACTCCATGTAACCTATCTTTTTAACTGGTAACAGTGCAAATTGAATAGCAAGTATAACTGGCTGTTTCAGTGTTTATTTTCCCTTTGGTTGCTTCCAAAGACCCAACTAAAGGCAAGTGGAACTGAAAAGTATAATCTGAGGATTTGTTGACTATGTATACTTAAGTTTCTTTCTGCAAGATTTAAAAAGTCATCTTGTCCTGCCCTGGCTGGTGGCACTGTAGATAAGGCGCCAGACTGCAAACCCAAAGGTCGCTGGTTCAATTCTCAGCCAGGGCACATAACCAGGTTGCAAGCCTGGCCTCCAGCGAGGTCCGTAGCTGGAGGTAGGTGAAAGGCAACCATACATTGATGTCTCTCTCCCTCTCTTCTTTCCCCTCTCTTTAAAAATAATAAAGTCTTTTTTATTTTTTTAATATTTTATTTCATTATTTTTAGAAAGAGGGGAAGGGAGAGAGGCAGAGAGGGAGAGAGACATCAATGTGTGGTTGCATTTCACCTGCCTCCAGCCACAGACTTAACTGGAGACCTGGTTTGCAACCTGGTTATGTGCCCTGGCTGGGGAATCGAACCTACGACCTTTGGATTCGCAGGCCAGCGCCTTATCCACTGTGCTACCAGCCAGGGCTATAAAAATAATAAAGTCTTTAAAAAAAAAAAAGTCATCTTGCCCTTACCACTGTCTTTCCTTGCCATTGAAATGGTGTACATGAATGTCCTGACTGATTCTCAAGAACATCAGTAATGACAGGAGAGGGGAACACAGGTTCTTAGTAGACTGTTTTCCAGAGTCATTGACCAGTTTCTAACTGAAATGATGAGGCAGAGTTACACTAGATTTGAAAGCACCAGTGATCACAGAACTGGGAAAATTGTGAACTTCACAGGCAGGCAAGATAGGTGCAGTGTGCTCAGCCACAGATTTGATGTGCAACTCAGAGATCTAGGAAAAAGGCAAAATAATCTGCACTCACCCTGTTGGTTTGTGTTCATTGTCCATTAAACACAATGTTATGATCCACAGAAGCAAGATTTAAAAAAAAAAAAAAAAAAAAGCAAATGGTAGAAAATCCTGAGATTCTGGGATTCTTCTTCCAGGAATGTAATACATACATAGAAATATAGTACCTCACTAGATAAAGTCACTGCATTCTGGTTTCTGTCAGAACAAAAACTATTAGCTATAGCATTTTTCTTTCAGTCTGATTTTTGTATTCCTTCAGATATGCAGCACACATAAAGAAGGCTTTAAATTTTTTAGGGATGCTTGTTTTGAGCATGCATTTTATCTTAATATTCCTTACTTAAAATTCCTTACAATGCCCCCTTTTTTAGAACATAGGGCAAGGAAGAAGCTTGTCTTTTAGGTTGGTAATTCCCTCTGAAGGTCAGATAACAGGAATTCTGTATCTCATTCCATTGGTGCTTGTTGGTAACTTTTGCATTCAAGTTATTACGGACACACTACATGCAAGATAGAGTCTCTGCCTTCATTGAGCTCACCTACCTAGTTGGAGACACAGATGCATAGTAAGGAGAACTCAAATAGAGCTATTGTATTACTTTGGGACTCTCTGAGACCACTGAAGTTAATGACTAGACCACTCTGAGAGGAGGAGAGGAAAGGCTTCCTGAAAGAAATAATTTGATGAGGTGGTGAGGAGGGGCATTTCTTTATCCAGAAGTATTTGGAGGTAACTAGTGTGGTACATGTGGGGCTATAAAAAATTGGTAATTTACTGGAGTAAAATTGTGGAATAGGACTATTAGCAGTTGGAGCTGGATAGATAAAGCAAGAGCCAGATCATCCTGGAGGGCATTAAATGCCTTGTTAAGAGTTCAGTAAGGGTGTTAAGCACGGAAGTGACTTTTATATTTCTGTGTTGGGTGGTTCACTTTTTCATGGGTAGGGAAGATGGGTTTGGAGAAATAGGATTGTGAGATCAGGGTTGGGAACTACTGCCAAAGTGCAGACAAAAATGGTGAATGCACTGAAAGTAGAGGTGCGATAGCGGAGCAGATTTGATAAGCAGCAGGTAAAATCAGCAGAGCGTCCTTTTGACAGGACAGCTAAGGGAAAGGAAGAATTCAAAATAACATTTGGTTTTGTCATGATTGACTAGATGGGTAGATATTGGTGTCACCATTTGGAAGACTACCAGAAGAGGGGCAGGTTTAGGGGGAAAATAAATTAGTTAGGGATGTAGCAGCTTTGAGGTGCCTGAGAACATCCAGGTGCTTTTATATAAATTCATGACAAATATATATTTTATGTATGTGTGTGTGTATTTTTTCCCCGTAGTGGTACCTCTTAAATTGAAGATGTCTTAGTTTTGATTTTAAAAATACTGAGTTTGAAACTCCAGAGAAAGAAATGAGGTGAGAAGGCAAGAGTAGTGGGAGTAACTTACAGGTTCCTTTAGGATGCCTAAGTTGGGGTATTGTGCAGTCTGAAGCTAGGTGATGTCTGGGTTGAAGGTGTGGATTTAAGCATCTGTCAGCTTAAAGAAGATGGTTGAAAACTCAAGAGTGAGCAAGATTGCCCCGGAAAAATATAAGATGAGTTTGGAACTATCGGGAACACCGAGCAGCGGTGTGGCCAGACTTGAGAGAGTGGGAGCCAAGGCTGTCAGGAATGGGTAGCCACTTAACAGTTGCAGTTGCCTAAGTCTTTCAGTTAGATAAGGTCTGGAAAGTATCCATTGGATTTGGCAGTCTGCACGTCATTGGTGACCTTAGCAAGAGCGTTTCAGAAATAGTAGGGATAGAGGCCAGATTGCAGTGGGAGAGGCTTCATGGGAAGTGAGGGAGTGGAAACAGCAAGGACTGGCCATTTGCCAGACCTGGAGTAAGGAAGGAGGATATAAGATGCCACCTAGAGGGAGCTGTAAGTCCAGATAGGTATTTTTATTTTTTTTAAATTTTGTTGTTGTTGTATTACATCCATCCCCTTTTTGCTCCCCTCTGTACCCCTCCCCACCCACCCATTCCCCCCAAAGTCAATCCCACCTGTTGTCCATGTCCATGGTTCCTTTATACTAGGTTCTTGTCTAAGCTGCTCCCCTTCTTTGCCTCTACCTCCCCCCTCCCCCCAGCCCCGTTCCCCTTGACCACTGAAGGCCTATTCCTTGTAGGATGGGTATTTTTAAACGGGAGTGAGTTGGGTATGTTTTCCTTATGAAGTGTTTCAGAGTGCAACAAGTGTGGTAATGAAGCAGTGTGTTCTGGAGGAAATGGGTAGGGATGGTGGAAAAGGCAAGCAGAGGGAAACATCCTCTAAACTTTAATAGAAAATAGGTCTGGATAAATGTGAATGTAGATAAGTATTTATTTTTAAGATTTTATTCATTATGTTTAGAAGGGCAGGGAGGGAGGAAGAAAGGGAGAGAAGCATCAATGTATGGTTGCCTTTCACCTGCCTCTAGCTAAGGACCTGGCTGGAGACCTGGCTATGTGCCCTGTCTGGGAACCGAACCAGCAACCTTTGGGTTTGCAGGCTGGCCTGTCCACTGAGTCACCAGCCAGGGCTCTGTTTGTATTTTATTGAGGGAGAGAGAAAAACACTGATTTATTGCTCCACTTCTGTCTGTTCATTCACTGGCTGATTCTTGTATGTGCCCTGACTAGGAATCAAACCCACAACGTTTGCTTGTCAAGACTACACTCCCAAGTTACTAAGCTACATGGCCAGGGGTAAATGTAGGAAGTTGACTTGAATTTTTCAGCTTTGCTTGGGCTTGAGTAACAGGCCTGGGATTTCAGACATTTTTTTCTTCTTTTCATTCTCACCCGAGGACATGCTTATTGATTTTAAAGAGAGAGGAAGAGAAACATTGACGCCAGAGAAAAACATGGATCAGTGAGTGGCCTCTTATACATGCCCTGACTGGACAACCTGCATGCTAGGCATGTGCCTTGACCAAGAATCAAAACTGACCTTTCAGTTTACAGAAACACACTCCAACCTACTGAGCCATACTAGTCAAGGCTACAAGATATTTTTTGATAGCTGTTTTAAAGATCCTTATGTGCTAATCCCATCATCTGTTGCTTCTAGGTATTTCTGTAGATTGACTTTTCTTCTGGTCTTTTTTTTTTTTTTTTTTTTTTTAAGATTTTACTTATTATTTTTGGAGGTGGGGGACGGGGAAGGGGGAGAAACATCAACGTATGGTTGCCTTTCACCTGCCTCCTGGTAAGGACCTGGCTGGAGACCTGGTTCGCAACCTGGTTATGTGCCCTGGCTGGGCAGTCGAACCAGCAACCTTTCATTTCTACTTTGTATGCACAGTGATTTTTGTGTGCATGTTAGAAATTGTGAATTTTATATAGTTGATTTATGGGTTTTGTTATATTCCTTTGAAGGAATTGGGTTGTGTTTTGTTGTACAGTTTAGTAATTTGTAGATTAGTTTGTTCCTTTGGAGGTTTGCTTTAAGCTTGGTTATGCCAGTCTAGAGCACCTATTGTCTGGGGCTAATTTACCTGCACTATTAAGTTGGTAAATTTCTGGGGATTCTGCCCAGTTCCCGTATAGTATAAGGTCTCTGCTTTGGCTGGTGGGAACACAAACTGTTACCAGGTTTTTTTGTTACTGTTGTTTGTTTGTTTTAAAATGTATTTAATTTCAGAGAGAGGGGAAGGGAAGGGTAAGAAACATCAATGTGTGAGAGAGACATCGATTGGTTACCTCTTGCATGGGACCCAGGCTACAACCCAAGCATGTGTCCTGACTAGGAATTGAACTGGCAGCCCTTTGGTTCACAGGCCAGCGCTCAGTCCACTGAGCCACGCTTGCCAGGGCATGTTGCCAGCTTCATATGAGCTAGAGGACTTATTCAGCTCACTGATCACTGGTGGTTCTTCTAAGAGTTTTACTGCAAACAGATCTCTTTTTGTGTACCTTTCGTCTCTTTGGGACTTTTAGCCACAATTTCTAGCTGCTTTGGCCTCCAGAATGCTAATCTCTGTCTCTTCAATTCCGTGAGACTGTTGGGCTCTGTTTTTCTTATCCTTCCATGTTTGTGTTACAGCTTGGAAACTGCCACTAGGCAGTAAGCTGGGGCTATTGTGGGGCTCAATTCATTTGTTCCCTTTTCTTAAGGGTCTTAGTCTGTGCTGTGTATTTGCCAGTTTTCTGAAAATACTGTTCTATGTATCTTGTTTAATTTTCTAGTTGTTTATAGTGGGAAGGTGATTTCTGTGGCCCCATTTAGTTTTTATTCTGTCTTACTAATTTTTCAGTTTTTTTTTTTTTTTTAAAGGTTTTATTTATTTATTTCCAGAGAGAGGGGATGAGAGGGAAAAAGAGAAGGAGAGAAACAACATGTGATTGCCTCTTGCATGCTCCCAACTAGGGACCTGGCCTGCAGCACAGGCATGCACCCTGACTGGGAACTGAACTAGGAACCCTTTGGTTCACAAACTGGCACTCAGCCAGGGCTCAGTTTTATTTCTCATCTCTTCCCCCTTGCCCAGCCTGGGGTTACATGTACTATATTTGGTCTTATTTTCAATAGTATTTTATTGGTGAAATTTATACTTTTCAGTATATTCATAAAGTTGTGCAGGTATTATCACCATCTAATTCAGAACATTTCATCACCCCAAAAAGAAACTATTCCCATTAGTAGTCACTAATGGTAGTAGTCACTCACTTCCTAATGTTCCCCATCCCAGCCCTTGGCAACCACTAATCTACTTTCTATCTTTCTGGATTTGTCTGTTCTGGTTATTTCATATAAACAGGATCATACAACAAATGTGACCTTTTTTGTCTGGCCTTTTTCACTCAGCGTAATATTTCAAGATTCATATTTTAGCATTTATCAGTGCTTAAGTTTTTCATGACTGAATAATAGTTCATCATATGAGTATAACACTTTTTGTGTATCCATTTATCAGGGATTTATATTTTCAGAGAGAGGGAAAGGGAGAGAGACATCAATGTATGGTTGCCTTTCACCTGCCTCCAGCTAAGGACCTGGCTGGAGACCTGGCTTGCAACCTTGTTATGTGCCCTGGCTGGGAATCGAACCAGTGACCTTTGGGTTTGCAGGCCAGTGCCTTATCCACTATGTTACCACCCAGGGTATTATTTTTCCCATTTTTTGAATATTAAGAATAATACAAACATGAAATTTGTATACATAGTTTTGTATAATTGTATGTTTCCATTTCTCTTGGGTATATACTTATGAGTAGAATTGCTATGTTATATGGTAACTTTTTAACTTTTTGAGGAAATGCCAGACTTTTTTTTTTTTTTTTTTTTTTAAGATTTTATTTCATTATTTTTAGAAAGAGGGAAAGGGAGAGAGGCAGAGAGGGAGAGAGGCATCAATGTATGGTTGTATTTCACCTGTCTCCAGCCACAGACCTGACTGGAGATCTGGTTTGCAACCTGGTTATGTGCCCTGGCGGGAGAATCGAACCTGCGACCTTTGGGTTTGCAGGCTGGCGCCTTATCCACTGTGCTACCAGCCAGGGCTTTCTTTTATTTTAAGATTTTTATTTACTTACTTTTAGAGACAGGTCAAGGGGAGGGAGAAAGAAAGGCTGTGGACTAGGCCACAACCCAGGCATGTGCTCTAACCAGGAATTGAACTGGAGACCTTAAGCTTTGCCGGATGGCATTTAACCAACCGAGCCATGCCAGTTAGGGTTGCCAGACTGTTTTCCAAAGTGGCTTTATCATTTCACATTCCTACCAGTAGTATATGAGAGTTCCATTTCTCCACATTCTTGCTGACTCTTTGTCCTGGTCTTACAGCCACTCTAACGGGCGTTAGGTAGTATCTCCTAGTCGTTTTGATTTATACATATTTCCCTCATGACTTTGGATTGAAATATTTCTTGAGAACTAAGCACAGTATAACTAACTGCATTAAGTAGTCTCCCTGTCCCCCACCTAATGGCTCACCTATAATTTACTTCTTTTGCACTACTGTCAGATTGTGAATAAGTGGAACACAGCTCTTATTGGCCTTATGACATACTTTCGGGAGGCTGTGGTAAACACCCAGGAGCTCCTGGACTTGCTGGTGAAATGTGAGAACAAGATCCAGACACGTATCAAGATTGGCCTCAACTCCAAGATGCCGAGTCGGTTCCCCCCTGTTGTGTTCTACACTCCTAAAGAGTTGGGTGGACTTGGCATGCTCTCAATGGGCCATGTGCTTATCCCCCAGTCTGACCTCAGGTAAGACTTGACTGAAAATCTTTTTAGACCCTGAGAGAAAGTTACATTTCTTTACTTTAATACTATTTCTCTAATCTTGGTTGTGCCCCAAAACAGGTGGTCCAAGCAGACAGATGTAGGTATTACACACTTTCGTTCAGGAATGAGCCATGAAGAGGACCAGCTGATTCCCAACTTGTACCGCTACATACAGCCATGGGAGAGTGAGTTTATTGATTCTCAGCGGGTCTGGGCTGAGTATGCACTCAAGAGACAAGAGGCCATTGCTCAGAACAGGTGGGCATCCAGGAGGATATGGCAGTCTTGTGGGGGATGGGGGTGACCTTTGTGTCCTGCATGACAAGTTTTTATGGAGACCAGAAAGTATGTTCTGCATGTGACTTTGTCCTTGGTTAGGAGGTATGTTGAACTCTTCATATGAGCATGTATATGACTTTGATCTTTTTCCTTTGGCAGACGACTGACGTTAGAAGATCTAGAAGATTCATGGGATCGTGGCATTCCTAGAATTAATACCCTCTTCCAGAAGGATCGGCACACATTGGCTTATGATAAGGGCTGGCGTGTTCGAACTGACTTTAAGCAGTACCAGGTACATGTAGGGAATAATGGAGAGATTTTTCTCTGAATTGGGAGCCTCCATGGCCATGCTGGGAACTTGGGGCAGTAGGCATCTATAAGCTTGACTGTACTTTTCTTTCCTTCTAGGTTTTGAAGCAGAACCCTTTCTGGTGGACACACCAGCGGCATGATGGAAAGCTCTGGAACCTGAACAACTACCGAACAGATATGATCCAGGCCCTGGGTGGTGTGGAAGGCATTCTGGAACACACACTCTTCAAGGGCACTTACTTTCCTACCTGGGAGGGGCTTTTCTGGTGAGGATTCTCTTCTTCCCTTACAGTGACCTATTACAACTCTCTGAGCTCATTCATCCCTTGTGTGTCTTTGTTCCACTGTGGTGTGTACCAGACAACTACCCCCAGGAGGTCAACAGTGCTCTGGGAAATAGCACACCATCACTTTACCTGGTCTCTTCTGCCTCACAGGGAGAAGGCCAGTGGTTTTGAGGAGTCTATGAAGTGGAAAAAGCTAACTAATGCTCAGCGATCAGGATTGAACCAGATTCCCAATCGTAGATTCACCCTCTGGTGGTCCCCAACCATCAACCGAGCCAATGTGAGTGTGATTGGTATACTTGGGAGGTCAAGAGCTAAAAAATAAGTGTTTCTACTCCCTTAATTATGTTCTGAGAAACGAAGTCTCTTGATCTCTAGTGTCACTCTCTTTTTCCTGCCAGGTATATGTAGGCTTTCAGGTGCAGCTGGACCTGACAGGTATCTTCATGCATGGCAAGATCCCCACACTGAAGATCTCTCTGATCCAGATCTTCCGAGCTCATTTGTGGCAGAAGATCCATGAGAGCATCGTTATGGATTTGTGTCAGGTGGGCTAGAATTGAGGGCAGAGGATGCCATGAAAAATCAAGTCATGTGCTCTTTTGGGTATGGGGAATCTACCTCAGAATCTCTGAGGACAAGACTTCTGTTGTGGTACCAGGTGCCACATTATCTTAAGTTTTACAAGCCTTTATTCCAAGTGGACTTCCAAAGCCAGTCATAATTTTTCCACTTTGCCTCCAGGTGTTTGATCAGGAACTGGATGCACTGGAAATTGAGACGGTACAAAAGGAGACAATCCACCCTCGAAAATCCTATAAAATGAACTCTTCCTGTGCAGATATCCTGCTCTTTGCCTCCTATAAGTGGAATGTTTCCCGGCCCTCGTTACTGGCAGACTCCAAGTAAGTGCCTTATGACCCAGCCCTAGGCATCTAGGAACCTTAGTTTTACTATTCTTCTAGTAGTACTACAGGAATCACTAGTGGTACTATAGGAATTATCCCCACCAGCCTTTTTTTCTAACTTTTCTAGCCAGTGTTACCCCTGTATACTGTAGACACCCTCAGCCAAGTCTGCCGATTTGAAACAGGCAGGGAGCTTGGTTTTAAGACTTAGATGTAGTTATTGAGATATGTAGTAGTTGTGTCAGTGGTTTTCTTAGGAGCCTGGACTCCTTACCCCCTCTCCACCCTTAGGGATGTGATGGACAGCACAACCACTCAGAAGTATTGGATTGACATCCAGTTGCGCTGGGGGGACTACGACTCCCATGACATTGAACGCTATGCCCGGGCCAAGTTCTTGGACTACACCACAGACAACATGAGTATCTATCCTTCACCCACTGGTGTGCTTATTGCCATTGACCTGGCTTATAACCTGCACAGGTAAGGTGGGGCTCAGACACATGTGTTTTCCATCAGCCCTACATTTTAACATACACATGTTTTACTTTGCCCAGGTAGGGTGAAGTGTGACTCTTTTGTCTGGGTCACTGACTTCCCTGCCTCTGTGGATATGAACAGGCACTTACTAGCTTAGCCAACAATTTTCCTTCTGTAGAGTTGCAGTTTGCCTTGTTCCTGAGACTATCAGCCTTGTCTAACTTTTCTTGCCTCTTCTACCTTCATAGTGCCTATGGAAACTGGTTCCCAGGCAGCAAGCCTCTCATACAGCAGGCCATGGCCAAGATCATGAAGGCAAACCCTGCCTTGTATGTATTACGTGAACGGATTCGAAAGGGGCTGCAGCTCTATTCATCTGAGCCCACTGAGCCCTATCTGTCTTCTCAAAACTATGGTGAACTCTTCTCTAACCAGATTATTTGGTTTGTGGATGACACTAATGTCTACAGAGTGACTATTCACAAGGTAGGAAGGGTTACAATCAGTATGGGGTGTGGGACCTTAGATGCCTTTGGGAGGGTGATAGGGAAAGTGCGTACGTATTGGAATGTAGGCATGTGCTTAGGCCATGCTAACTGATGTAATCAATTTTAGACCTTTGAAGGGAACTTGACAACCAAGCCCATCAATGGGGCCATCTTCATCTTCAACCCACGCACTGGGCAGCTGTTCCTCAAGATAATCCACACATCTGTATGGGCTGGACAGAAGCGTTTGGGACAGGTGAGCCGGCTAAAGGACAGAGAAGCTGTAGAAACTTGCTTTTAATCTTTGGTATGTGAGGGTGGCTGGGTGAGTGTATGTGAGAGAAAGAATCTCCTGTTTGCCTCTGAAAGATTGAGGACATCTCATTTGAACATTTTCCCTGAATTACTTGGGAAGCACTTTTATAGGAGGACCTAGAATGTGTGTGGCCCTTCATTACCTATTAGCTGGTCTCTGCCTTCTGAATCTCCTATCTCTAACCTCCCTTGAACAGGGCTTCCAAAAATCATTTTTGAAAGGGAACAATTTCTTATCTACCTTAAAGCCTTTTTTTGTCAGTTACTGCTGAATTAACTCACCTTTAGCTTCTTAGACACCTGGTATCTGACTGGGCTATCATTTGTCCAGCCACAACTTCTCTTCCTCGATAGCATGTTTCCTCTTGCAGTTAGTATAGGATCTTAGTATTCTGAAACTCTGAGGCTCCTCTCCACCTTTGAGGCTTTGCTCATGCATCTAGAGAAACATCCATCAATTAACTGCCTCTCATACATCCCCAACTAGGGACCTGGCCTGCAACCCAGGTATGTGACTTGACTAGAAATCAAACTGGTGACCTTTTGTTTGCAGGCCAGCACTCAGTACATTGACCCACACCAGCTAGGACTAGCTTTAGTTTCTTTTACCCCTGAGATAGTGTAGTATAATGAAATACCAGCTTGTATGAGTTTTGTATAGTCAGCTATGTTGAAAAACCCTTTTGGACAAGGCCATATTATCTCCTAAGTGCCTAACATTCAACAGCAGTATTCAACGGAAACATAGTTTGATTATTTCAAGACTAGGATCTTCTGTTCTAGTTTACCTTGCAGATGGGAGACTAAATTTTCATTTCCTTCCCTTGCTTTTTAGTTGGCTAAGTGGAAGACAGCTGAGGAGGTGGCTGCCCTGATCCGATCTCTCCCTGTGGAGGAGCAGCCTAAGCAGATTATTGTCACTAGGAAGGGCATGCTGGATCCATTGGAGGTGAGAGGTGGATGAGGTAGAAGAAAGGAAGGCTAATACCTGTAGGCGCTGTTTCTAATCTTGAATTTGATCTTGTTTGTAGGTGCACTTGCTGGACTTCCCCAATATCGTGATCAAAGGATCAGAGCTCCAACTCCCCTTCCAGGCTTGTCTCAAGGTGGAAAAATTTGGGGACCTCATCCTGAAAGCCACTGAGCCCCAGATGGTTCTCTTTAATCTCTATGATGACTGGCTCAAGACTATCTCGTCTTACACGGTAAAAAGCCACCTCACAAAGCGGGTCATTTTGGGAGGAGTGGGTTTGAGGCCACGAGAAAATATTATGCCTTGGCTTTAAGGCTCCTTATGGGGGCCATTTTCACATCTTCAACTTGTGGACAGCAGCTCTGTGCTCTGCATATCAACTTGACTCATGTTGAGGGTAGGAGACAACACCTTAAAATTTGAAGTCATTTGATTCCCAGCCAGAGCAATATAACTAGGTTGCAAGCCAGGTCCATAGCTGGAGGCAGATGAAAGGCAACCAACTGTATGTACACTGATGCTTCTCTCCCTCTCCCTCTCTCCCTTTCCCTCTTTCTGGAAAATAATAAGATCTTTAAAAAAAAATTTTTTTTTTTAAAGTCAATCCTATGTTCCCTGAAAGAATAGTATCAAAGTTGGGGAAAGAACATCAAGTGACTGACTGGTGTCCCCCATGCTGCCTCATCTCTTCCCAGGCTTTCTCCCGACTCATCTTGATTCTGCGTGCCTTGCATGTGAACAATGACCGGGCAAAGGTGATCCTGAAGCCAGACAAGACTACTATTACAGAACCGCATCACATCTGGCCCACTTTGACTGATGAGGAATGGATTAAGGTGGAGGTGCAGCTCAAAGATCTTATCTTGGCTGACTACGGCAAGAAAAATAAGTGAGTGTGGTGGTGGGGAGACAGGTGAAAGATGCAAAAAGGGTGAAATCAGTGCCTCAGCATATGGTTCCAGGGTTTTAAAAAACATTTAGGCTCAGATCTTTCTCAAATTGTCCTGGGTGATAACTATAGAAAGGAAGGCAGTGTCTTCAGATAGTGAAGGAAGTATCTGTGTTTAGGGCTTCATTTTGACTTTCGGGCACTGTTTCTCAGCAGAGGCACTGTTCCCACTTCAAGGAGAGTATTTGTTCTCCATACATTACAAGAAGTTTTAACACCCTAGACCCTGAGGTACCACTGCTAATGGCACACACACACCCTTCTTCCCTCTTATTGTGGGACCCAAAAGTGTCCATAGATTTCTAGGTATCCCTAGGTTGACTGACAGTACCAGCTCTGAGAACATGTTTTAGGGTTTCTATCTTTAATCACTGCTGTGTTAGGGCACTTTTTATTAAGGAAAAGTGGGAGATATGGATGCTGAGTAGGTCTGAGCATGGCTGAAAGATGCATGTGGACAGGACCATCTTGGGATGTGACGATTCTTACCAGTATGGGCACATCTCCACACTTCTTTATTTATTTATTATTTTTAGAGAGGGGGGAAGGGAAAGAGGCAGAGAAGGAGAGAAACATCAATGTGTGGTTGCCTTTCACCTGCCTCCAGCCACAGACCTGGCTGGAGACCTGGCTTGCAACCTGCTTATGTGCCCTGGCTGGGGAATCGAACCAGCGACCTTTGGGTTCGCAGGCTGGCACCTTATCCACTGTGCTACCAGCCAGGGCCTTCCACACTTCTTTACAAGTGTCACTTGAGGATTGTCTAGGGTAATATGGGCTCCCCTGTACCACCAAGTCACATTCTTGCCATTGAGACTTAGATGACCAAGTTGAAGGGATCATTATGGTATGACCCACACTCTCCCTGCAGTGTAAATGTGGCATCACTGACACAATCAGAAATTCGAGACATCATCCTGGGAATGGAGATCTCTGCACCCTCACAGCAGCGGCAGCAGATAGCTGAGATTGAGAAGCAGACCAAGGAACAGTCACAGCTGACTGCAACACAGACACGTACTGTTAACAAGCATGGTGATGAGATCATCACCTCCACCACCAGCAACTATGAGACCCAGACCTTTTCATCTAAAACTGAATGGAGGGTCAGGTACTGTAAGGGGCAAGAGGGATAAGCATGGAATGGCCTGCTGGTGCTACCTAAGGTGCTTGGGTTGAGAAATGCTGATATCCCTTTCTGTTTTTAGGGCCATCTCGGCTGCCAACCTACACCTAAGGACGAATCACATCTATGTTTCATCTGATGACATCAAGGAGACTGGTTACACCTATATCCTTCCCAAGAATGTGCTTAAGAAGTTCATCTGCATATCTGACCTTCGGGCCCAAGTAAGTATGCTCAGCTAGGCTATCATGTGTCGTTTCTGGAACATGACATGCTGGTTTCAAGATTCATAGACAAGTGAATAAACAGGGATAGGCAAAACAGTAAGGAGGGTTTTGGCCCCACCAGATATCAAAATGTTACAAAGTTATGGCAATTAAAAGAATACTACATAATCAGAAACAGATTCATGTGTATATAATAAATATGGTATATCAAGTCTGTAGGATTAAGGATGCCTTATGATATTGAAACAATCAGGAAAAGAAATCTAGAGTCCTACCTCACACCCTTTATAAAAATAAAATCCAAGTGGAGTAAAGAATCAATGTAAAATAAACTGTAGAGTATTAGGGAAAAAAATTTATTACCTTAGTTTGGGGATAGCCTTCTTAAAGGCACAAAGCACAAAACCACAATCAAAATGAGTAACTGGTCCTGGTTAGGTGGCTCAGTTAGTTGGCATGTCATCCCATAAACCAAGAAGGTTGTGGGTTTGGTCCTGTTGGGGTGCCTGTGGGAGGCAACAAATTGATACTTCATTCTAAAATCAGTAAAAACATGTCCTTGGGTGAAGATTTTTTTTAATTGAATTGAATAACTTGTATGTGACAAAGGGTACCACTAAAGACAAACTAAAAACAGAAAGAAAATATTTGTATAACTCAAGATATATAATGGATTAGGATCTAGAATAGAGAATTCTCAAAAGGTGATACTTTTAAAAGGATAATGAATATGAATGTAGTTCAGAAAAGGAACTACAAATGACAAATATAATATGAAAAGATGCTCACCTTTACTAGTAATCAGAGAAATTCATGTGTTAATAGAACACTGTATACGGCCTTTGCTTGGTGAATGTGCAAAAAGATTATTAATATTCTGTGTGGGTGAATTCACAGGAACACAGGTCTTCTTAACTTAGTTGATGGCAGTGTCAAATTTAAAATACCACCTAGAGTTGGCTTTAAAGATGTATTCATAGGTTGTGCACTTGTGTACTTATTTGTTTATGGATTCTATACTTAAATAATCAACTAGGGAGAATGTGAACAGTGCACATTCTTGGACACCACTCAACAAACTGAGTTGTCTGAGTTGAGGTCCGTGTTTATTTATTAAAAGATTTTATTTATTTTAGAGCGTAAGGGAGAGAGGGAGAGAGACATCAGTGTATGATTATCTTTCACCTGCCTCCAGCTACAGAGCTGGCTGGAGACCTGGCTTGTAACCTGTTTATGTGCCCTGGCTGAGAATCAAACCAGTGACCTTTGGATTTGTAGGCTAGCGCCTTATCCATTGTGCCACCAGCCAGGGGAGGTCCATAATTATTTAATGTGATCAAATAACGAACGGCAGGTGATTCTGACGTGTGGTAGATTTTGACTACATTTTGAGAAACTCTCTCCTTGTTCTTAGAGAAGGAAAGGAAACAGCTAACAGACCAAAATCTAGGCTGGTACTAAGAATCAGTTCAATTCTTGATCCCCTTGTCTGTAGATTGCTGGGTACTTGTATGGGGTGAGCCCACCAGATAACCCCCAGGTGAAGGAGATTCGCTGCATTGTAATGGTACCACAGTGGGGCACCCACCAGACCGTGCACCTGCCTAGCCAGCTGCCCCAGCATGAGTATCTCAAGGTTGGTGTGGGAGAATGGGGACTTTTTGCTGTGTGTGGGTGGTGAGGTACAGTATTTTCATCAGTGGGATTCCTGTCTGTAGATAGGGTTCAAAATCATTTTTCACTTTTCTTGACTATAGGAGATGGAACCCCTTGGTTGGATCCACACTCAGCCCAATGAGTCCCCCCAGCTATCACCCCAGGATGTCACCACCCATGCCAAAATTATGGCTGACAACCCATCTTGGGATGGTGAGAAAACCATCATCATCACCTGCAGGTGGGCCTGAGCCCTCTTGGGAGGAAGTGTGGGGCTGGCATTGCAGACTAGGGCCCAGAGTGGTGGCCTAAGCTCTGACTTGATCCTCATTCCTCTTTCAGCTTCACACCAGGCTCCTGCACACTGACAGCCTACAAACTTACGCCCAGTGGCTATGAATGGGGCCGTCAGAACACAGACAAGGGTAACAATCCCAAGGGCTACCTACCTTCACACTACGAAAGGGTCCAGATGCTGCTGTCAGACCGCTTCCTTGGCTTCTTTATGGTCCCTGCCCAGTCCTCATGGAACTACAACTTTATGGGTGAGTGGGGAAGCACAGGGAAGTGGGCATGGGTTAGGCCATCATCGTTAGCACTTAGGGCCTGACTCTGGCACAAGGGCCCCAGCTGTGTGAAACAGGTGTACCTTGTTAACATTTGGTATTTTCATCTCCCCCAAGGTGTAAGACATGATCCCAACATGAAGTATGAGCTGCAGCTGGCCAACCCCAAAGAGTTCTACCATGAGGTACACAGGCCCTCCCACTTCCTCAACTTTGCCCTTCTGCAGGAGGGTGAGGTCTACTCTGCAGACCGAGAGGACCTCTATGCCTAGTTGTTTCCTCACCTCCTCCCGCTTCAGACTTCCCCTCCTCCTGCTTCAGACTTCCCAAAGGCAGGAACCCTTTACCCCCAGACAAGCTGGTGACATTCAGCAGCTTGGCCCCTGTTTCCTGTATTTTGTGCTCGTTGTATTATTGATGTTGTGGTTTGTAACCCTGAACTGAGTAATAAATTTTGTATGAATTGGAGTTTTTGAGTTTTGGTTTTTTTTTCTCCTTGAGCTCAAATACTGGGTTTAGGCTTGGCAGAGGCTGGACTTCTTACTATCAAGGTGCTGGGGTTTGCTTTGAGGGGAAAGGAGGTCCCCTATTCGGAAGCTGTGGAGCTAAATGTCCCCTAGAGAGTCAGGGAACTAAGGTGGGGGTTGGGCTTTCACACTCCTACTTGACCACATATGCCAATTTTGCTCCAAAATACTTGCAAATCATCATTCCTTGCTGCCATTTCCTGCATCTGGAAGCTTGTGAGCTGTTCTCTACAGCCGCGGTGCCTAGCCTAGCCCCTGACGGAACCAAGCACATGGCTGGACAGTCTCTGGCTGAGGCCAGTGACAGCCCTGGTACTTATCACCTCTTGCCCTTGTGTGTTTGGCAGCCAAGTGGGGCCCCATGACTCCAGGCATAGGGGCGGAGCCTGGATTGGGGCACTGGGGAGGGCTTGACCAGTGACCACTTACAGCCCTGAGCTCCAGCTTTTGGACGCCTGGCTGGAGGTTTGCTGTCCTGCTTCCTGTGACCTTGGGGACTCGCACAGGACTGGGCCCAGGGGACCCAGGGCACTGTCTCCTCCCACGCTGTTTTCTTTATTCGCTCCTCCCTAATCGCTTCTACTCCACCCTCTTACTGACCCAAACTGCTTCCTGGGCGGGAACTGTCGTTCTTTTTCCTGCACCAGTTAGGATTGGCGGGGGTGACTCACAGCCCTTGTTATTCGGGGTATATGGAGCCCAGGAGGGCGGCGCCTGGGGAGCATGGCTGGGGGCCTCCAGTAGCGACGCGGTTGGAAACGGCCGCGGAGCTCGTGTACCATCTAGCTGGGGCCCTGGGCACTGAGCTGAAGGAGCTAGCGCGCCGCTTCGGGCCGGAGGCGGCGGCGGGGCTTGTGCCTCTTGTGGTTCGGGCGCTGGAGCTCTTGGAAAAGGCCGCCGTGGGTCCTGCCCCCGACTCGGTGAGTCACTACCCCTCTCTGGGCCACCCGTGGGGCCGGCGGGGGCCTAACCCTGAGTACTCGGACACAGCTGCAGGTGTCGGCGCTGCAGGCTGAACTGGAGCTGCAGCGGCTGCGGAAGGAGAACGAGCACCTCCGCGGAGAGTTGCGCGGCGGTACACAGGGTGCGTGCGGCCGGCGGGGGTGGGGCTTCAGAACGGCTCAGAGCCTACCTCCCGCGGGCCGCGGCTAAAACCACCCCTTCCTCAGAGGAGCGTGCTCTGCTGCAGCAGCTCAAAGAGGTGACCGACCGACAGCGGGACGAACTCCGGGCATACAACCGTGACTTGCTGCAGCGCAGCCAGGAGACCGAGGCGGTGAGGGCCGTGGAAAAGAACGAGCAGGACGAGGCGGGGCGGGGCGGGGCGGGGCGGGGCGGGGCGGGGCTCCTTCGGTGCCTAGCCTTGCTCCTTTTTGTTTGCTCCGCCCCCAGCTGCAGGAGCAGCTGCAGCGCCTCCTTCTGGTGAATGCTGAGTTGCGGTATAAGCTGGCTGCGGTGCAAACCCAGCTGCGCGCCGCGCGGGACCGCGAAAGCGAGCAGGAGCTGCGGCGTGCAGAGGTCGTAAAGCTGGTTCAGCCGCGGGTACGCGAACAGGCCGGGGGTCCTGGTTGTGAGCAGAGGCAGGAGCCTGAGCGTGTGACTACCGAAGCAGCTGTCCCGGGAACTCCTGAGGACCTGGTCAGTGCCTGCTGAGGTCAGGGACCTTTTCCGGTACTGACAGCGTCTGGCACTGGGTGGGCACCTGGGAAAGGTTTGCTATGCCGCGTAGCAGGTCCAGCAGGAAGTTGGAAGGTGGCACACGAGTATGTCCCCCCAGCTGGCCTCTGTCCCACTCTCTTCTAGAGCACTCTCATCTGTTGTAGCACCCTTGCCTCCCAAGCCTCCCTGCCATCATTCCCTCAAGCGTTCCTGTGACAACCCAGGGGCAGAGAAGCTCCAACCAAGGCAGCCCTCTGACCAAGCCTGCCCTTCGCAGGCAGATGCCCCGCAGCAGCCACAGCATCCCTCAGATGCAGGGCAGTGTGGCTTCAGTCGAGAGGAGCTTGAGCAGATCCTTCAGGAACGGAATGAGCTCAAAGCCAATGTGTTTCTGCTGAAGGAAGAGTTGGCCTACTTCCAGCGGTGAGGACACCAGGCTTGAGCTGGGAAGCTGAGGGGCTCCAGTCACAGCTGTTCCTGGACCTCAGGTCACCTGCCCCATTCTTTGGCTCAGTGACATGTGCCAGACACTGTGATGAGCACCGACAGGACATGAATCACATAGCCCCTGTCCTCCTGGGACTTCATCCAAATGAGGGAGGGGGCAGTGCAAAGGGTCACTAGCAGTGGTGACACCAAAACTAAGGTGTAAGGGCTGTTAGTAAGGCAAAGTGTTTCAAAAAAGGGTACTTTGGTGTGAGACTTACTGTTTACATCCTGGTCACTTTTTCCCTGTTCTTTCTCCTCCTCTGTAGGGAGCTGCTCACAGACCACAGGGTCCCTGGGCTTCTGCTGGAAGCTATGAAGGTGGCTGTCAGGAAGCAGCGGAAGAAGATCAAAGCCAAGATGTTAGGGACACCAGAGGAAGCAGAGAGCAGGTAAGTCCAAGTCCACTGACCTACTCCGGTCACCCTATTTAGTTTGCTGGTTGTCTTTTGAGTCTTTTGTCTAAGATAGAACCTATCACCCCAGCCTAGTCCCCCTTGAACCTACCATTCTAGTCTAGTCATGTTTGAATTTGCTAATCTGGCCTGATTCTTTCCTGAGCCTATTTTACAGCCTGCCCTGCAGAGTGCTGCTCTGGTCAGGTCACCTGCTAAGCCTACTGTCCAGCCTGCTTCTCTGGCCTGCTCACCCCCTGAGCCTGCTGTCCTGAGCCTGCCACCCTTCTCTCTGGATCACGCCTGCCATGCTCGCTATGCTTCCTGCCGAAGAATCCTGCTAATGCTGTTTCTCCAAGTTCATTGTTGGTTCTCGGTCCTGGCTGTATCTTTTCTCAGAGGGGTGAGACTGTAGCTGCAAGACCTCCATAGGAAACCAAAAGGATTTGGCTCAAAGAGCTGGGTTGGGAAACACGTGGAGATGCAGGACTAATGGTGGGCCCAAAGAGGGCACGAAAGCCCTGTGCCTTTTCCCCATACCTTGCCTTGGGCATCTCTTCCCTCTGCCTATTTCTGAGTTTTATCTTTTTATAGTAAATCAGTAATCTACTAAGTAAAAAGAAAGAAAGAAAGAAAAAAGAAAAAGACCACCGCTGCAGCCTTGCCAGGGGTGTGCCGTCCATTTGGCGATAAAAATAAAAGTCTCAAAATACCCTTCACTTCCCGGGGTCTTCTCTCCAGACTTGGGGGCTGTGTTGTCACTCTGTCCTCCCCTGCCAGCTCCTGAGGGCTGCACAGAAGGCTGACCATAACTGTACTCCTATTGTTCCATTTGACCTTGATAAATGACCCTTGCCTCTTGCCTCTTTCCTCTGCCTCAGTGATGATGAAGATGGCTCATGGCTCCTGCTCTCTGGCAGTAAGGGAGACCATCCCCCACCTCCGGATTCCAGAATACAGAGTTTGTATGTTGGAGGAAGAGGAAGGACGAAAGTGGTGGTGATGGGGAAGGGGCCCCACCTTGGTTCTTTTTAGCATCCCTGTCCTACTCCTCTGATGGTCACCCTGCTTTCCTGAGCTCTGAGCATACCCCTTCCCTTCTGCTTCTTGGCCCCTGGCCCCTTCGCTTCCCCACTACCTCATACTGCCCTTTTTCCCTACTATATCCCCATTTTTCACCACCCCCTGTCCCTCAGCCCACATCCTCTGGTATCCAGGCTCAAAGTACCTCTTGGCTCTCCCCCCAGCTTTGGTCAGTGTTATCGGGGTGAAGCAGAGGCCCCTGAAGCCAAGACCAGCGGCCCAGCTCCCAATGAGTTAGATGGAGAAGAAGAGGCCCCACACCATCCCCACTTGGAGTGTATGGGCAGCTTCTGACCAGCCTTGCTCTGCTCTCAATGAACATCTTTGTCTGGGGGTCTCAGGTGCCCCAGAGGCCTTACCTTGGAGTTTGACTGTGGTTGGATGTTTAACCTCAAATGAGGACAGAGCTCTGTCCTTCCTAGCCCTTCCAGGCTCTTTCCCAGTTGTGGCTTGAGCTAGGGCATGACTGGGAGCTCAGCCTACCTTCCTCTCCTATATCTCTGAGCTAAGCCACTGTGGTCAGATGGAAGTCCTCCCTCTCTTGAGTCTCAGTTTTCCCATCCATAAAATGGGTAACTGACTACCTACCTCCCAGAGATTTGTGCAGATGGCCAAAACTAACATAATAAAGTAATTGCCTGTGATACACAGAAACTGTTCCATGTCTGTCTGTCACTGATGTGTGCCCCATTCCTGTCCTGCTCCATCAGGGCTGAGGGCAGGCTGAGGTTGCTTCACAGCATCTCCTTGGCTGTCACAGGGTGGGGAGGCCTCTCCCAGCTTGGGCCTCACTGAGGATATGACCTAATGCAGGGGTGTCAAACCCATTTTTCACCAGGTTGCCTTCAAAGGGCCAAATGTAATTTTAGGGTTGTATAAATGTAACTACTCTTGAACAGTTAAGCGAGCCGGGTAGAAACAAGGTGGAGGGCCAGATTCAGCTTGCAGGCCTTGTGTTTGCCACCTGTGACCTCATGGAAAACTATAGCTGTCCCCCTCACCACATCCCCTAGCCTGTTCGCAATACCCAGTGACTTATAGCTTCATCTTTTTGCCTCCTCCAGACTGAAAGCAGCTCCTTATGCCCCCACTCAGCACTGGCCCTCCTTTCCCTTTCATCAAATACCTCCAGTCTTCATAGCACCTGCGAGCCCACCCTCTCAGGGAGGTGCCTCATGGCAGCCCGCCTCTCTGTCCTGGTTTCCTCAGGAAAAGCCTTGGGAGGAAACAGGAAGCGGGTTGGGAGCTGTGGGGGCCAGTCTAACTCAAACCCTCTCACTGCGCTGGCCGCCATGGGGCTGAGGCTGCTATTTCCACTGCTACTGCTCTGGACTGGGAGGACCCAGGGGTCTGAGCTGGACCCTAATGGGCGGCATGTCTGTGTGGCCAACAGGTGGGAATCTGATGAGGGGCGGTGGCTGAGCTGCTGAGGTGTGGAAGGGAGGAGGAAGTGAGGGAAGAGGTTATGGAATGAAAGGGAGGGAGGCTTGGAAACAGCTGGGTGGTGAGGTGTGGACAGTCAGGACAAATGGTGAAAAGGCCAGGAGGGAGGGGGAAGGGGTTGGAGTCAGTGGGGCTGTGACTCCCAGCTAGGCCTGCCTGGTGGGTCTGAGGAAGCCTCCCACACCCCAGCCAGAGCCAGTAAACCACCTTTGAAACCAGGCTGCCCCCCAACCCCCAACCCCCAGCTAACCCTCTCTGCCCCACAGCCCCTCTGCTAAACTCCAGTGCTGCCCAGGCTGGAAGCAGAAAAATCAAGAATGCACCATTGGTAAGTAGCCAAGATCAACCCCCATCCCTCCTGGGTCACATTTCCCCTCTGGAGCCCTGGAGCTAGGGTCCATAATGTGACACACGCACACCCAGCCCTAAGGGGACAGCTGTCGAGGGAGAGCGCGGAGACCAGGAGCCAGTGGGGGCAGAATGTCCCCTGATCAAGCCCCAGTCTTTCTGACCTGGGTGGGATGTTTTTCAGCCATCTGTGAGGGGCCCGATGCCTGCCGGGAAGACGAAGTGTGCGTGAAACCAGGCCTCTGTCGATGCAAACCTGGATTTTTCGGGGCCCAGTGCAAATCCCGTGAGTCCTGAGTCTCACCTTGGGGGTGACATTGCTGGGCAGACCTAGGAAAGTAGAGAGGCAAAGCAAGCAAGTAGGACTGTCATCTTAGAACAGCAGAGTCAGAACCTCTCTAAGCTGAGGAAATTGAGGTCCCGGGATAGGAAGTGACCCTCCTGGGAGACGCCCTGAGTCGTGTAGTTTTTACTTACATCCACAAAGCCCTATGCAGTTTCAGTTCTGGGCCCTTCATTGTCTGTTTCAACTCCGAAGAGTTGCTGGTGATTTCTGTTAATTGCAAAATGGGTGCATTCTCAGCCTCCCCCACATACATCTATCCGTGTGAGAAGGGTAGGAGGGCCCTGGCCAGGCTTTCTGCCCTCTCTGGCAGAAAAGAAGGGCATGGGAAAGGGGTTGGTGGGCGGGATAACCAGAGGCAGCCATCAGGAATCAGAATTGAGAGGAGACCCTGGAAGGAAATGTGGCTTCTACTGGGACCCTGATTGGCAGCATCCAGGCCTCCCCTGGGCCCAGCTTATCAGCAGCCCAGTGGAGGAACCCAATGAGAGGAGGGAGGAGGCATGAATGAAGCCCCCCATATGCACATATACATACTTCTGTGTGACCCTGGGCAAGCCCCTTTCCCACTTGGTATCTTTAAGTGTTTTCTGGAATGTGAAGTGGGAGGCTGGGTCACTGCTAAGGGCTTTTGTAGTTCAGAGTCTGTGGCAGGAAGTGAGCTGTGCTCCGGAGGATATGATACCAGATGTTCTAAGGGTCTGTTCCTGTCTCTTGGAGGATGGGCCTGGCACCCCTCTTTGTTGTGGAAGGAGGCCCAGAGCCTGCATCAGTGCCAGACCTGAGCCCACTGACCCTCTTCCATCTTTCCCCACCCTTTCCCTGCCCTGCCCTGCAGGCTGCCCAGGCCAGTACTGGGGCCCCGACTGCCGTGAGAGCTGCGCCTGCCACCCCCATGGCCTGTGTGAGCCTGACACTGGTGTGTGCCACTGCCAAGCCAACCGCTGGGGCAGCCGTTGCGAGTTCGAGTGTTCTTGTAGCCCTCAAGGGCACTGCAACCCAAAGACTGGCGAGTGCAACTGCCAGCCCGGCTGGTGGTCGACCAAGTGCCACCACCGGTGCCAATGCAACAGAGTGGGGGCACATTGTGATCAGGCCACCGGCGCCTGCCTGTGCAAGGTGGGCTGGTGGGGCCGCCGCTGCAGCTTCCGCTGCTATTGCAATGGCTTGCCTTGCACGCAGGACTCGGGCAGCTGCATTTGCCCTCCAGGCACCCGTGGCGTGCAATGTGAGCTGCCTTGCCAGTCAGGCTTCTTCGGGCTACAGTGCAGCCACCGGTGAGTGAGGCAGGTGGGGGCGAAGGGCACTGGGGCACAGTGGGAAAGTGGTAGAGGATGTGGTAGAAGGGGGGAAAGAAGTGGAGGGAGTGTGAAGGGCAGGAGGGAGAAACTTGCAAGGTGCTCCATAAAAATCTACAAGGACAGTATGAAAAAGGGGTGGATAAAAGAACCTTGATGTCCCGAGGTCCAGCCTCCCACGCCCTTTTCATCCGGTTACTGTTAAACAACAATAACAAAATACTAGTACAGCAAGCCACATGTAGAAACAGATAAAGAATGAATCACATGACAAAATGATTGCATGGTCCCTTTGAGATGAAGTGACTTTCAAACTTTGACCAGCTCCATTCACAGTAATAAATTTTACGTTCCACCTAACACACACCCATATATATATATATATATACATATATATATATATATATATGTATATATATATATATATATATATCTGAAGTAAAAGCTTAACTGGACAACACATTTATCTTTACTACATATATAATATGTAAATATATAATATGCAACATACTGTACTGTTTTCTAGTCTCTTTTTCTGCTGCTGGTTGGGATATGCTAAACTGATTTTATGAACTTCCCTAATCCCACACTAATGAGTCTAATCAAAGCATATGATTCCAGATAATTAAGTATCTGAGGGAGGAACTTCAAGTAACTGTTAAGAATCAATGAGAAAGCCCTGGCTGGTGGCACAGTGCATAAGGCACTGGCCTGCAAACCCAAAGTCCCAACCAGGGCACATGACCAGGTTGTAAGCCAGGTCTCCAGCCAGGTCTGTAGCTGGAGGCAGGTGAAAGGCAGCCATACATTGATGTCTTTTCTCTCTGCCTCTCCTTTCCCCTCTCTCTAAATTTAATAAATTTAAAAATTAAAAAAGAAAGAAAGAAAGAAAAAAGAATCAATGAGAAATTTAGATAATGTGAACCTAATTGGAAAACTTGCTGAGAGAGTAGATCCTTAGATTTTTCATCACAAGGAAAACATTTTTCTTCTTTTTTTGTCTCTATGTGAGATGGTGGGTATTAACTAAATTTTTTGTGGTAATCATTTTTGCAGTATATGCAAGTCAAGTCATTATGCTGTGTACCTTAAACTTATACAGCTCTGTATGTCAATTAAATCTCAATAAAGCTGGGAAAATTTCAAAGATAAGATAAACTTGAAATTATAGTGGTGACAACAGACATTAAAATGCTTTTTATTTTTATTCATTTCCATGTTACTGAGGCCCATCCCTGCCAGATGCCAGGGACAGTGTGGGTGGAAGGGTGCTGGGCAGAAGGGAGGCAAAGGTCAGGATGGTAACGTGGCTGCTCTGGCTGGGTTGGTAGCTCCTGGTAACCCTGGGACTCAGGGAAGGATGAGTCCTGGAATGGGGGTGGGAGGAGTTGGGAGGAGAGGGCTGGTTTCTGCTAGTCTGTAGAAGTCATTTGTCCAGCCTTGTTGTAGTACAACAGGGGGAAGCTGAGGCTCAGACCTACCTGCCTGAATGACTTAGCTGGGGCCTGGGTGCTCTCCAGTTCCCCTGGAGGCCTGGGTGAGCACTCCATCCATTTGCCCTGAGTGTTTCCCATGAACTTCTCTTCCCAGCTGTGGCCACTGCAAGCAGAATCAGCCATGCTCTGCAGACACAGGCAGCTGTGAGTCCTGCGAGCCTGGCTGGAATGGCACCCAGTGCCAACAGCCCTGCCCACCTGGCACCTTTGGGGAGAGCTGTGGACAGCAGTGCCCCCGCTGCCGGCTTGGGGAGACCTGTCAGCCAGATACTGGGCACTGCCAGGGCTGTGACCCTGGCTGGCTGGGGCCCAGGTAAGGGGCTGACCTGCTCAGGGTGGGGTGCACCTTCCTTCAGGATCCTCTGGCACGGGTGTCCCCTCCCCCAAACACGCATTCAGTCAGCCCTCTGGGGCCTGCCGCCTGGCAAAGACTGAAGGGAGAAAGATGGATGCTGATGAGGCCCAGGGCAGGGTTCTTTTCCAGTCCCTTGTCACTCAGTTTTCCTGCCCTCTCCTCCCTCCAGTGATATCTAGTCTCTCACCTGTTGGGTTTGGACCCAGCTTCAAAGCCCTGTTTATACCCAAGTTTCACTGTGGAAGATGCACACTTGGGTTCCTGAATCCAGAAGCATGGGCCCCATTCAAAGTCTTGCCTCACCTCAGGTGTGAAGACCCCTGCCCGAATGGCACCTTTGGGGAGAGCTGTGGCTCCACCTGCCCCACCTGCGTTCAGGGGGTTTGTGATGCTGTGACTGGAGACTGTGTCTGCAATGCTGGCTACTGGGGACCCAGGTGAGGACTGGGACCCTGGCAGAGAAACAGGGGGCTAGGTTGCCTCTATGCAATCTTTTTTTTTAACATCCCTACCTGGGCTTCTCAGCCTCCCATATACCCACATAGCACCCTCATAACTGAGAAGTTATTCTTCCTCTTGTGAGGTCTGCGTCTTCCAAAGGAGGGTCAGATTAATGCTGAATGCGGAAGGCCTCACTACCTACCTAGATGGAGAAGTTATGTAGGGGGAGGGCTCCAAACCCCAGTGTTGCTTTCCTAAGGTTTTAAGTTGGTAAACATAATTCATGTTGATGTCTCCGGTGTCTGGTTTTCTAGCTATGGGAAAAAATCTGGTATAACATGGAAGAGGCCTTATTTTATACAGGAGAAGACCAAGGCCCAGAGAGGTAGGGGAAGGGCCAGACCTGGCTCAGACTTCCAGACCCTGAGGATGTCCCTGCATGCCACTGGTATCTTGCTTATCCGTATTGTAGCTGGGTAGGTAAGGGATGAGGATCTTGAGAAGTGGACTCTGCCTGAGGGTTACACCCTGGGGCTGGGAACCAAGGAACAGCCTGGAGGCAGGTTTAGGGGCTGAGGGATTCTCCAAATGCTGCCAAGGCTACTGAGAATGTGGCTCAGAGGCAGGAGGAGTCTGCCTAGGCACCATCCGGGAAAGTGTGAACAGCTAGGGCAGAGAGAAATGTCCAGAAATCTACCCTCCTCCATCCCCTGCCCACCTCCATCCCTTCTCACCCAGCCTGTCTCTCCTTTTCACCCGACAGCTGCAACACTTCATGCCCATCTGGCTTCCATGGAAACAACTGTTCTGTTCCCTGTGAGTGCCCAGAGGGACTCTGCCACCCTGTCTCAGGGGACTGCCAACTGGGTAAGGTGGGAAGGAGGGTGCAGGTACAGTAACCAAGGAAAGATTGGCCCTTTACATGGGCTCCAGAAGTTCTTCATTTTCCAGAGAGGCTGAGCCTACTTCAGAGACATTTCTGTGCCTGAAATCTGTATGGATGCTTTGGCATCCCCTGAAGATGTAACAGAGCCTCTGTTCCCTGGGAAACCAGGCTAGCACCCAGGAAATGGGCCGCTACGGAGCTGGACACTGGGATGTGCATTAGTCGTGAAAACTAGGGACAAGGGCTCATGGAACAGACCATGGACTATCAGAACAGGACAGACCAGCAGAGTGGCAGCCTGGAAGAGAGGGCCTCTAGGCTGAGCAGAATCCATGTCTCTCAGAAGGG
This sequence comes from Noctilio leporinus, assembly GCA_004026585.1. Classification (NCBI taxonomy): domain Eukaryota; kingdom Metazoa; phylum Chordata; class Mammalia; order Chiroptera; family Noctilionidae; genus Noctilio; species Noctilio leporinus. The sequence continues at coordinate 191,577 of PVIW01002278.1, read as the reverse complement.
GGGCCCACAGAAGGAAGGCTGGGGAGGTAGCAGCTCAGCTAGAAATGAGACATGTATGGGAGATGAGAAGGCCCTGAATGTGTTTGACTATTGCTCATTGCTACCCTCCCTACCCCACCAGGGTCTCACAGCCAGGATACTGCCCTCATTGCTGGCATCCTTGTGCCTCTGCTGCTGCTCCTTCTGGGCATTGCTGGCTGTGTCTGCTACTGCTGGCCCACCCGCTTGGACCCCAAGGACAGGTGAGCAATGGCTTTCCTTTTAGGGGTGGGGAAGGATTGGCCTTATCACACACTTAAGTCAGAGTTGATGGAGTCATTGGCAGTGGCCTTGGCCAGAGACATCAGGCCAGCCGCTGCCCTCCTTCCTCAGAAGCCTTCAGTGGGGAGTCACATGAACAGGGGCATCAGGCTGCTGAAGCCCAAACCCACAGCATGAGGCTGAGGGTTTACTAACAGGGACTAGAGGAGGAAGGTACGAAGGCAAAAGCAGAAGGCAGCTCTGGACAGGGAGCGGAAGAGACCAGGCCTCACACCCTGCAAAAAAGGAGAGTGACATGAAAGTCGGAACAGTGGTTTAGCAGAGGTGGCTTCCCCAGAAAAGAGGAGCAGGGTTTGGTCTTTCAGCCCACTACAGACTGTTGCTCCCAAAGAGCTTTGTTTCTTTGTAAAATCTCATCACACTTCTCTGCTCCTTGGAGACTCCCCACAGCTGGGCGGTTTAGTGTAGGGAATGTGGGGGCAAGAGGATTAGCAGAAGACAGAGCACTGATAAGGTGACTTGGCTGATCACTGGCACACACAAAGCTTGGGCCCTGTTTTCTGGATATTTTGTCTGGTGCTCTCTTATAGTTCATGCACTAATCCTAGTATGTATGTCATACTATGCACTGACCTAGTAGCCTGTACCCTGGGGCACAGAGCCTGGGGTGGGTAAGAAGCCCCTCAATGAGGGCCATGACGTGTGCAAAGGCTGTCAGAGGCAAGGAATGAAGCAGTCACTTCCAGTGTGGGTGTGGGGCCAAGGTGGTGTCATGTCCAGAAAGCCAGGTGAGCTGGAACTTAGTTAGCATGATGATAGCACATAGCTGCATTTTCGGGAACCCCACCTGGTGCCTGGTACTGTGTGGGATCCTGAAAAATCTGCTAGACCGTAATTGTCCCTATTTTACAGTTGAGGTAACTGGGGCCCAGAAAGAGGTGAAGTTTGAGCAGAGTTTCTGCTCCAGGTCTATTTGACTGTAGAGCCATGCCACCCTCTGTGACAGGCCCAAATCTTGGGTACAGGGAGGGACTAGGATGATCCTGGCCCTTTTCTCCTGCTACCCCAACCAGAGGTCTCACACAATGACCACCCTCCTCAGGCCAGCAAGAGATGGTGCTGCTGTGTCCAGGATGAAGCTCCAGGTCTGGGGAGCACTGACCAGCCTGGGCTCCGCACTGCCCTGCAGTTCCCTCAGCAGCCACAAGCTTCCCTGGGTGACGGGTAGGTGGGTGCTGAGGGTTGGGGGTTGGAATGGGACAGGGCTTCCCATCAGGCTCCGTGCCTGACCTGGTTCCCCCTTCAGTCTCCCACCACGACCCAGAGATTCCCTTCAACCACAGCTTCATTGAGCCACCCTCTGCCGGCTGGGCCTCAGACGACTCCTTCTCTTCTGATTCCGAGTGTGGAGAGGAGAATGAGGGGCCTGCCTACTGTGTGCCGCCCCTGGAAGGTAGCCCCCACCCCCAACCCTTGGGGCCTACTTCAAATCCTGCTTGGGTGTCTGGGAATCTTTCTGATCCCTTTGTCCTACAGAAATAATCGTCTCCTAGGTACCACTTCTATAAAGTGTACAAACTTCTATTGTGGTATATAATATGGAAACAAGATAGATTTCCCTTGCCAAACTTTTTGTCTGGTGGGTAGCAATCAGACAGTTATAGGACAGTGTGTGCTTTGATGGGGGACATACAAGGAAAGGCTATAATCCAGCCATGGCAGGGGAGATTGGGGTCAGGGAAGATGTCTCAGGGTTAGTGATATTGGAGCTGAGTCTAGCAGAATTAGGAGTTAGCAGGTGAAAGTTAGGGAGAGGTGGGGATGGTGTTTCAGGAGGAGGGAGCAATGTACACAAAGGCCCAGAGGTGAGAGGGACATGGCTGGTTCGGGTATGGCATTAGGTCAAAGTAGGGAGGGAGGGGAGAAAAGAGTGTAGAAGTAGTGTCTGTTGAGGAGGCCCTGCCCATGCCTCTCTGTATCCTCATCCTCTACCCTGCCTCATTTGTGAGGCCTCCCAGAAGATACTAACTTGGGTAAGCAAGATGGGGTGGGAGCTTTGGTCAAGCTCTTCTGTCTCCTCTGCCAGGGATAGTCCCTGCGGCCCAAGCAGAGTCGCCAGACGCCAGCCTGGGTGGAGGTCCCTTCCCTCCCCCTGAGGATGTGTCCACCCCATTCGCCATCCCGCGCACTTCCAGCCTAGCGCGGGCCAAGCGGCCATCAGTCTCCTTTGCTGAAGGCACCAAGTTTGCACCGCAGAGTCGCCGAAGCTCAGGGGAGCTCTCCAGTCCACTCCGAAAGCCCAAGTGGCTCTCCCGGAGCACCCAGCCAGGTCCTGAAAGCCAGGAAGTTGAGGAGTCCACAGGCCCTGAGCAAGCAGAAAGGGACAATGCCCCTCCTGGGGCACCCAGCCCCAGGGATTCAGCCATTGGCCACCACCGGCTCCCACTTGGTGCCAGGACAGTGGCTGAGCGTGTGGAAGCCATCGAAGGCAGCGTCCAGGAGAGCTCAGGCTCCGTAACCACAATCTACATGCTGGCAGGGACCCCCCGGGAATCGGAGGGCCCAGTCCGGTCTGTCCTACGCCATTTTGGTGGCTCCCAGAAAGGCGGGGCAGAACCCAAGGTCAAGAGTACCAGGCCCAAGCCTCCACGTGGGGCTCTGAGTCGGAACAAGGGAAGCTTTGGGTTGGCCTCTGGCTCTGCCAGTCAGAGCCCTGGCTCCGCCCCAAATGAGGAGCTCTCAGGGGCTTTGAAGTCTGCGGGAGGCGGGCCAGAGGAAGGGGCCGGGGGAATGGGGGATGACCTGAAGAGCTCGGGGAGGGGCCAGGAGCCAACCCCTGAAGGTGGCTCCCCAAATCAGGATCCCCAGGAGCTGACTAAGGAAGGGCAGGAGGAACCCCAGTATGAGAATGTTGCACCCATCTCTGGGGCACCAGAGCCCTGAGGACCATGAATTTGGGGAGTGGGAAGACTACCAGTGGAGGGTAGGCATTTGAACTACCCTTACATCAGATTGTGTTTTAGGCTGAAAAAATGACCCAGGGCCAGGACGGACCTACCAGTACCTCCGCCCTTCTATGGGGAAATGTCCTAGGTAGTGGCCAGTTGGCTCTGGGTCCTGGCAGTGCTCCAGGGATGGTCTGGAAGGCCTGGGCAGAGACCCCATGGCCTGCGGTCAGGAAGGGGAACAAGACAGCTAAACGGACTTTTTTTCTATTGTCCTGAACTCTGTGCCAAAAGGCTGTTCTTTCCTTCATTTGCAAAATATTTTTCTGAAATGGGAAACAACCTAAATATTTGATAAGACTGGTTAAAGAAATATTATGATAGGTTCCTAAACAACCATGAAAAATGATGTGTGCAAGGATATTCAATATGGGACAATGTTCATGCTATACTGTTAAGTATAAAACTAGGTTTTCTTTTTATAAATTCTATTTTTTTTTTTTAAGGTGTATTTATTTTTAGAGAGAAGGGAAGGGAGGGAGAGAAACATCAATGTGTGGTTGCCTCTCTTGAGTCCCCAATGGGGGACCTTGCCCACAACCCAGGCATGTGCCCTGACTGGGAATCAAACTGGCAACCTCATCGTTCACAGACCAGCACTCAATCCACTGAGCCACACACCACAGAGGGATAAATTACATTTTGCATCAGGATACATATTTAGAATTCTTCCTTTTGTATGTATTTTATGATTACTTTTACAAACTTTTTTTTTTATAAAGATTTTATTATTTCCAGAGAGAAAGGAAGGAAGAGAGGCAAAGGGGGAAAGAAACATCAATGTATGGTGCCTTTCACCTGCCTCCAGCTACGGACCTGGCTGGAGACCCAGCCCGCAACCCAGTCATGTGCCCTGGCTGGGGAATCGAACCAGCGACCCCTGGGTTTGCAGGCCAGCACCCCACCTGCTGTGCCACCAGCTAGGGCCAAACTTACTTTTTTAGAGTGTATATGCATTAAGTTTTGAAAGAAAGGTATCAAATGACATTTTTCTCTCAGAGATGAGATTGATATTTTCTTTTTAAACTTTTGTGTAAGCTGCAATTTTTTTACAGTGAACATTCTTTTTACTTCCTCACTAGATTTTTTTTAAAAACACAATATTCTTTTTAAAAAATAAATAGGACTAACATCACAGACACATATAATGTAACACTGAGACTTCCCTTCTCCCCAAAAGAGTCTGGGGGCCATGGATGGGTCAGATTTACTTTTCATTGAATGCCTTTTGGTCTTATTCTGAATTCTTTCCATACATACTTGTATTACCTAGTCAGGAAATAAAAGAGCGGCTTTCCCACCTATCGCAGTGCTCAGAGAATCTTATGAACAGTTTAGATGCTTTTCAGATGTTTTTCTGTGCATATGAGAACAAAAGAGCATATTGTTCTGCAATTTGCTTTTACTTCCGGGATATCTTTTGGTGTCAGTAAATATAAAGCTACCTCTTTCTATTAAAAATGGCTACATGGGATTCCATCATGTGGAAATAACATAGGTTATTTAAACCTACTTATAGGGATTTGGGTTGTTTCTAATTGTTTCTGATACAATAAATGATGCAATGTACAATTTTGTCCATGTTTCTTTTTATACTTGTGCAAGTTTTCCTGTAGCAGAGCTACCTAGAAGTGGAATTGCTGGGTCATGGAGTAAAAACATTAAATATTTGTGCACTTACTCAAAAAAGTTGTATGGTTTTGTATTCTCACAGGTTACGGAGGTGTCTAATACCTCACACCCAATCTGATAAGTTTAAAACAGTATCATTATTTTAGGGCAATAAAAATAAAGTGATAACAGGACAAAACTTTTTTTTCATATATTGAGTCACTTATGAGAACTAATAGTTTTAGGAAAAGTTAAAGCTTTTTAAAAAGTTAAAACCTTTGACCAGGTAAAATTTTTTTACATTTGCTTTTTAAACAAAATATAGTATCATTCACATCTTCAATGAGACAGGTGCTGGCAAGCATGTGCCCAGGGCAGCATTTATAGGCTTGGAACCCACAGTCATTAATGAAGTTTGTGCTGTTACCCACCACCAGCTCTTCCACCCTGAGTAGCTGATCACAGGCAAGGAAGATGCTGCCATTAATGATGCTCACAGACACTACACCATTGGCAAGAGCATTGACCTCATCCTGGATGGAATTCAGAAACTGGCTGACCAGTGCACAGGTCTTCGGGGCTTGGTTTCCCTGCTACATGGCAGGAGTGGTTCTGGGTCTGCCTCCCTGCTGATGGAGCATCGCTCTGGTGATTATGGCAAGAAGTCTAACCTGGAGTTCTCCATTACCCAGCCCCCCAGGTTTCCACAGCTGTATTGAGCCCTACAACTTCGTCCTTACCACCCACATTGCCCTAAAGCCCTCTGAGGCCCGCTATGACATCTATCATAGAAATCTCAATATTGAGCACCCACCCTACACTAACCTTAACCAGATTAGCCAAACTGTTCTCCATCACCACTTCCCTCAGGTTTGATCAAGCCCTGGATGCTAATCTGACCAAACGCCAGGCCAACTTGGTGCTCTATCCCTGCATTCCCTCTGACCACTTAAGCCCCTGTCATCTCTGCTGAGAAAGCCTACCACAAACATCTTCTGTAGCAGAGATCACCAATGTGTGCTTTGAGCTAGCCAGCCGGATGGTGGACTGTGACCCTCACCACAGTAAATACATGGCTTGATGCCTGTTGTACCATGGTGACATGGTTCACAAAGGTGTCAATGCTGCCACTGCCACCATCAAGGTCAAGTGCAGCATCCAGTTTGTGGATTGGTGCCCCACTGGCTTCAAAACTGGCATTAATTACCAGCCTTCCACCGTGGTACATGGTGGAGACCTGGCCAAAGTACAGCGAGCTGTGTGCATGCTGAGCAACACCACACCTGTTGCTGAGGCCTGGGCTCACCTAGACCACAAGTTTGACTTGATGTGTGCCAAGCATGCCTTTGTCCACTAGTCTGTGGGTGAGGGCATCAAGAAAGGAGTTTTCTGAGGCTCATGAGAACATAGCTTAAGAAGGATTAGGAGGCGGTTGGTATGGATTCTGTTGAAGGGGAGGATGAGGAAAAAGGATAGTAATTATCTTTCCTTTCAGCCCTGCAACATGTCATACTCAGAATTTCAGGTTCAACAGTGGACAGGTGCTAAAGTTTTCTGGTTAGATTTTCTTTGCTTTTACCTGTGATCATGTCTTTTCACATATACCTGTAAGATTTTCCTCTCATGTTTCAAAGTAAAGGCGCTGAGAAAGAGGACAAAAAGCTGAATTTAGATGATTACTCTAAGATTGAGCTTCTTTTCAGATCTTTAATAGTTGTGTTTTCCCTATAGATTTAGTTATTTTCTTTCCCCAATTTTCAATAAGCTGTTCATATTTTTCTCATTGATTTATATTTCAAGGATATCAAAGATATATAATGCAATCAGTGAACAAAAATAATGGAAAGTATTGTGGGGAGTGGTTAGGGAAGGCTTCCTGGAGGAGCTGTCTAAGAAAGGGATCTGAGGGCCAGGGTGAGAGACAAGCATATTGCAGGCACCACAAGCAATTCTATACGATTGCAGCACTTAGGACTATGCAAGTCAACTAACCTCAATGGAGAAAGAGACCCTGGGGAGGAAGAAAACTATGTGGGTCAGGTTGGAGAACCTGAACTTTATCCTGCAAGACAAACCGTAAAGAGTTTCTGACTGATTGCAACAGAGGCCAGATTTACATTTTCCATAGGTCACTGGGATGGGATGGGGTGAAGAAATGGATTTCAAGGACTGAGACTAGAAGCCGGATGAACAGCAGCTGGAGTCCTAGGAACACAAATAGGCAAATTAGGATACGGCTGTATTGGTGGGATGGGGTGGGATAGGGTGGAGAGGGAAAATAACAGCAGGTGTTGAAAGAGTGGTTCATAGTCTCTAACTTCAGTAGGTAGTAATGTTATTATCTGAGAAAGAATGGGAGGAACAGTTTTGGAGGGAGAAAGTCATTTTAGAGATGTATTTGAAAAGTTTAGAGATGTGTATCGCACAGCTGCCTGGAGAAAGCCCTCAAGCAGGTGGCTCTAGGAGGATGGAGGGAATGACTAAAATTTGTCAAGCGGCGGTCACAATCTTGCCAGTGGGTGAGATTCTGCAATGGTGGTGGGAACAGAATGGTAACCATAACCAGCAAGGGTCCTCCCAAACCATCTGACAGACTTAGTCTGAAAGAGCATGCGGATTTACGGCAGCAGAGGGCGCTCTCGAACTGAGGAACAAGGAACAAGAAGGAGGTTGGTGGGGCTCCCACAGCCCCGGGAAGGTAAACCAGTCCAAGGCGGTGCCAAAGAGACCAAGCTGAATCTGGGGAATACCTAGGATCCGTCGAGGTCAGGCTTGTGCCTCCAATCGGGGAGACGAAGCAGGGCGGCCGGACCTCCAAAGTCTGGGCTCCATCCCCCTGCCCTCGCAGTGCCTCCGAGGAGGTACAGCTCACTAATCAGACTGGGTGTTGGAGCCCTGCCGACTCCACGCATTCTCCCGGAGGCCCAATTTGTCTGTGCAACTCGGCGTTGCCCACCGCGTCACCCTGAAGAGGGCCCTGACCTGAGGGAGACGTCCAGGAATGGGATGAAGGTGGAGCAGGACAGTGGGTAAAGACAGTTCATCTGGGCACGGTTCCCGAGGGGACCTAGGGGAATGAGTGAGTCTCTGGATAGGTCAACAGGAGAGAACCGTGCTAGGGGAAAAAAAGGCCCCAGACTCCCGCCTGGGGATCCCCGAGGAATACCTTCCAGAGGCCTGGCAATAGGCCTCCAGAAGTGGGGTCGGTGACTCAGGAGAGCAGGGAAGAGGCACACCACGCTTGGACAGAGATCTGGAGATCGGAATAGGAAGACAGTGCTTGGATGGGGCACATTCGGGGTAGGAAAGCGAGGAGCCAGAATGGCAGCGTAACGTGAGGAGGCAACGGACATGGCGGGAGGGAACGACCCACAGGGAGCTAGAGCATCAGGAGTGGTGCCCAAGGCAGAGGGGCAGCTGGGGACTCTAGCGGGCTGCAGGAGGGCGGAGTACAGAAGCCAAGCGGAGTGCACCTGGGGAAATATGGGGGGGGGGGGGCACGAGCCGGCCAAGCCCGAGACCCAACTCGGGGCAAGAATTCCAAGTGGGGCTATGGAGAGGCGATAGGGCGTGCCTCCAGTTTTCCCATACGGTTGTGACTCCAGTTCAGGGTAGCAGACATTCAGCCCATCGCTGCACCGTCACCCCCAGCTCTCTTGTTTGTCTCCCAAGTCCGGCCGGAACCGGCTTCTGCTCACCACCCAGCGGGCGAGTGCCTGCTGATTGGCCAACGCCTGTTTCCAGCCCCTCCTCAGCCAATCAGCGTGCACCACTGTTTTCATCTTGTGGTCCTAATAAAAGGGCTGGAATAAAAGGGGGCAGAAAAAGCGCCGGCCGGGCCCGACACACATCAGTAGGAACGCGGTGAGCTGGATCTTGGGAATGTGGGTCTCGAGTAGGGGTGATGGGAGGTAGAAGGCTCACGAGTTAGGTCGTAGGAAGATGTATGAATGTAAGAGGGAAGAGATTGTATGGATGAGGAGCTGCCAGGAGAGATAGCGAATTGAGGAGGAGGAAGGAGATGGAGGAACAGGGATCTGCTACCTACCAAAGAAACGAGCAAATTCCCTGGGAGACAGTCCAGGATGAGGGTAGCGCAGGTGGCTCGCGCCGCCGGTTTGAACCGGCTTGTTTCTCCCATGCGGGGTTCGCGTGGCCGCAGCGCCTAGCGACCTAGACAGCGGCCAATGGCGCGATAGTTCCTGTCCTGACAGGCCAATCAGTGAGCCGTGGGCGGACTGGACGGGTGCCCGGTGCGCTGATTTTGTGGTTGAAGAAATCAGCTCTGGGGAAGGGTCTCCAGCGCGGGCGGGAGGGCGCCCATCAGGGTCCGAGGGAGGGGCCGCCCTCTAGTGTACCCCCTTGCTCTGGTGTGCGGACCTCAGGCTGCCACCCTGCAGCCCTCCAAGCTGGGTCAGTCCTGCCGCAAGCCAGGACTAATTCCACGTCCCTGAGCTTGCGTTAGCTGGCTAACGTACCTCAGTTTACCTCTCGAGTAGGCTGAGCGAGAAGTCTTCCTGTGTGGCTGGGTCGCCTAAAGCAGCCACACGAGTCAGCCGCGGTGGGTGGCCCAGGCCCCGGGCACGGCTGGGACCTCCTTCCCTGCGCGCACCTGCAGTTCGGGCAGCGGAGGGGTAACAAGCTCCGCGCTGCCGCAGCGGCAGAGCTCGGCCGCACGGACTGGGCAGGGCAGGGCCCGGCCGGGCGCTGACGCCGAGGTTTGTGCGCAGGTGGCTGAAGAGCCGGAGCCGGGCCACCTCGCCGCGTCATGGCGCCCACCCTGGCCACTGCCCATCGGCGCCGCTGGTGGATGGCCTGCACGGCGGTGTTGGAAAACCTCTTCTTCTCGGCAGTCCTCCTGGGCTGGGGCTCGCTGCTCATCATGCTCAAGTCGGAGGGCTTTTACTCCTACCTGTGTACTGAGCCAGGTGAGACGGGCGCGTCGGGGCGCGTGGTTCCTGAGTGGGGGCTTTTGAAGGGAGAGATGGCGGTGCAGACTTACCCAGCAATACTACTTCGTGTACAGCGCCTCCCGGTTAGCAAAAGCCCCCATCTGATCCTCACCCAGCTCTCCTGGGTACGTGTTATTGACCCTGTTTTATGGATGAAGAAACAGGCTGGGGACTGTAATAGATCCAGAACCCCTGAGTTCAGGGTGTTCTTTCCACTACCTGGGAAGATTGCTGGACATTTGCCCACCCGGTGCTTGGCACATCACTTGGCTTGCAGTAAGCATGTCACTCCCTCCCTGTAGAAAAAGGAACTCCTGACTCAGTGGCTGGGGTGTAACGAGAGGGGAAGTGGTTTTGCCTCCAGCCCCGGGAAGGTCCATCTAGAATCTAGGCAGTTTTTAGTCAGACCGTTATGGAGACTTTAAAGGGCTCGTTGGATACAATTTCTTGTCTACTTTTGCTGCTTTATGATTTTCCAAAGGGCATTACCTCCCAAGGCTGTGAGAATATCTCCATAGTCTTCTACCCTCATGGGGGGAGCAGGGTGAGAAGAGAGGCAAGAGAGGAAATTGTGGAAATGATACTGGGTCTGTTCTTTCCCTTTGCGACACCACTGTGTTGTTGAATGCAGACTGAGGATGCTGGTGAACAGGAAATCTAATCCCCATTCCTACCTTCATATTGCCCAACTGTGGTTGAAGGTCCTAATTGTTGCACGTCAGTAGGTTCGGCCCAACAGTGGGACTCAGGTGGCTGCCAGCGTCTACCCTCTTACCCCCTTCCTAGGACCTTGAGAGGAAACATTCCCTCTGCCCACTTGCTGTCTCCAACAGCCCAACCTAACAGCTGAACTCAGCAATGCTTGACACCCTGATCATACCACCGGGATGCCTTTTCTCCCTAGAGTTATTAGTTTGGAGGAAGAAAACATTTTGAGTGAGCTCATGCTGCCTAGAACCCCGTGTAGAATCCTCCCTGCTTTCTTTCTTGGGTCTTCCCAGGATATTCCTTAGTGTTCCAGTCTCTTAGGGAAGTCTAATGGAGAGGTTAAGGGCAGGAGGAAGGGAGGGGGCCAGGGATGTATCATTTAGAACCTTTAGCCTTTAGCCACCCAGAAATATTTCCTGATAGCCTAAGAGTTCTTGGCAGACCTTTCCCCATGTCAGCAAGAAATCTTGGGAGATGAGAAAGTCACTCAGACCTTGTTCCTTAAACAAGCTTTCTATTTTGCCCTAGAAATGTTAGATTAATGACTTTCTGGGAGGAACAAATTGGAGTATTTGGCACCTCCTCTCCCTTCCTCTCTCCTCCCTCCATACTGGAGAACTGCTGTATTCAATTTTTTTGAGCCCACTTGTTATTGGAAGGTTAGATTTTAGGGTTCTTCCCAAGTCTGTCCACTGATTTAATTTATTTTATGTTATCAGCAGCATTGGGGATGGTGATTTCCTTTCTGTCTCAACCTTGGTCACTCCCTTCGTTTAAGTGGCAGAAGTCCCAGAGATTGTGCCAACCCAGTGCTGAGTTGGTATTTAAGCCCTTAAAGCTTGACTAACCCCCCCACCCCCACCCACACACACTCAAAATGAAGATGAAGGGTCAGGGTGCGGATTGAACATCAACTTCTTATCCCATGCCTTTGCTCCTTTTGTCTGATTTTGATTTTCTTGACTCCCTGAGAGACCCACTGACTCAGCATCCTCAAGGGACAGGCCTGCTGATCCTACACAGCTTACCTCTGTGGCCTCCCTGCTCCTGGCTTCTTGGGAGTCCAAGTAGCCTGTTGCCTTTCCGGGCCAGGAATCCTTCTGCCCTTGCCTGCTCGGGAGTGCCTGGAGGATTTAGGGTCAAGGTTTCTGCTGAGGTCAAATATTTTCAAACTTAGTGGATGGTTGAATCACAGAGGAGCATTTAAACCATTTACTGAATTTATTGACTTTAACCTGTGAAAAGTTGACCAGCCTACAGCTGATTGAGATGCAAATTCGTCACTTTTTGTTGCTTTTAGAACTGATGCTTTGGTTTGTTCTATAAAGAAAATGTGCCTGAACCTGTTGAAATGTTCTCAGAGCTCTTTCTTGGAACTCCAGCCAGATTTTGGCCATAGACACAGTGCCAGGTTCCAGCTTAGGGAGGTGGGAGCAGGAAAGAAAGAGCCCCCTTCTCTGTCACCCCCAAGCTCTTTTTGCCCTGCCTGCTGGACGGTCAGGATTAATGACGGGCCAGGGCTGGGCATTTAGGCTTTGCCTCCCCAGTCCAGTCCCCCTGGTGCTGACTGGAGACTGATTGGGTTCCTAGCGCAGGAGGAATGGGGCTTTGGCTTCTGGATGGCCATTGTCACCACCCACACCTGACCTCTTTATTTCCCCTGTTCTCCGGTGGCCCACTTCAGCAGCGTCAACTCAGGGGGCTGGTGCTACCAACTGGATGTTTGATCTCCTCTTTCATCTAACTTATTCATTAAGTAAACATTTGGGAGATGCTGTCCTGGGGTGCAGAGCAATCCTGGCGCTCCAGGAATCCCCAGTCCGCCAGTATCAAACAAGTCAGCACACACAGACCTCTATAATTTCAAGTGGAGCTCATGATGCCAACAAACAGCAGGGTGCCTGGACTAAGCAGCAGTAGGGGTCTGATTCAGCTTGGGTGGGAGCGCCTCTGATATTTAGGCAGGAGCGTGGAGGGTGAGGCGGGGTGAGTCAGGAGAGAAGAGGGCAAGGAGCCCCAAGGTAGACTACAGGTGGAGAAGAGGAGAGAAAGGACTGAGAGGTGGGAAGAAACCTGGGCCTACAGGGCTGGTTGGGAGACTGGGTTTTATTCTCAGTGCAAGAGGAAGTGAAAGAGGCAGGAGGGGGTGATCAGTTTCATCTCTTTAGACTTGTGAATTGCTGAAGGCTTGCCGCATGCTGAAGGGGTTGGGGGCAACAAAGATGAGAAACAGGGCCTCTGCCTGAGGAAGTCACAGTCCAGCCCAGCCGTGGACACCAAGGCAGGCCCCAGGTCTGTGCCCTTGACCATTGTAGTCATTGTACCTGTGGTGTTGGGGGAGAGCCATACTTCTCATTGAAACAAAGCAGGAAGTGGCCTTTGGGGTTCCAAGAGGGCGGCAGAGGGGCTGCCGTCACCCAAGGAAGCAGGGCTAGGCATGTAGGCCTGGTCCCCACGAGGCTGGACTGAGGCTGCAGATGTAGACAGGAGACATTTCTGTGGCTTCAAGGCTTCTCCCTTTTTAATTATTTTGAAATTTAATCTTTATCTTTTCCCAGAGGAATTTAGTCCCTTATTGCCCCCATCCCCTAATTTTTTATTTCTTTTTTAAGTATATTTTATTGATTATGCTATTATAATTGTCCCAGTTTTTTCCCCTTTGCCCACCTCTGCCTGGTACCTCTCTTTTCTACAGCAATCTCCCCTCCCTTAGTTCATGTTCATGGGTCGTACAGTTAAGTTGTTTGGTTTCTCTATTTCCTATATTATTATTAACGTCACCCTGTTTATTTTGTACCTACCAGTTATGCTTCTTGATCCCTGCACATTTTCCCCCTTCCCCCTCCCCATAGACAACCCTCCATATGACCCCCATATCTATGATTTTGTTTCTGTTCTGGTTGTTTGCTTAGTTTGTTTTTGTTTTTTTAGATTCATTTGTTGATGGTTATGAATTGTCATTTTACTGTTCATAGTTTTGATCTTCTTTTTCTTAAGTAAGTCCCTTTAACATTTCATACAATAAGGGGTTGGTGATGGTGAACTCCTTTAGCTTTACCTTGTCTAGGAAGCACTTTATCTCCCCTTCCATTCTAAATGATAGCTTTGCTGGATAGAGTAATCTTGGTTGTAGGCCCTTGCTTTTCATCACTTTGAACACCTCTTGCCAGTCCCTTCTTGCCTGCAGAGTTTCTTTTTCTTTCTCTCTTTCTCTCTCTCTCTCATTTTTTCAAATGCACACAAAGTTTATTAATGAACGGGAGAACAAAAACAAGGTTGGCCAAAGGCCAGGGGCACGAGGGCCAAGGGTGCCAAAAGCCAAAGTTTCTTTTGAGAAATCAGCTGATAATCTTATGGGAACTCCTAGTAGGTAACTCTCTTCTTCTTGCTGCTTATAAGATTCTTTCTTTATCTTTAACCTTTGGCATTTTAATTATGATGTGTCTTGCTCTGTTCCTTTTTAGGTCTAGCTTGTTTGGCACTTTTCCGTGCTTCCTGAATTTGTATGTCTATTTCCTTTGCCAATTTAGGGAAGTTTTCCTTCATCATTTTTTCAATAAGTTTTCAATTTTTTACTCTTTCTCTCCTCCCTCTGGCACCTGTATGATTCGGATGTTGGCACATTTTTTTTTTTAAGATTTTATTTATCATTTTCAGAGAGAAAGGCAGGGAGGGAGGAAGAAAGGGAGGGAAGCATCCACATATGGCTGCCTTTCACCTGCCTCCAACTAAGGACCTGGCTGGAGACCTGGTTATGTGCCCTGACTAGAGAATCAAACCAGTGACCTTTGGGTTTGCAGGCCAGCGCCAATCCACTGAGCCACACCAGCCAGGGGATGTTGGCACATTTAAAGATGTCCCAGAGGTTCTTAAGCCTCTCCTTATTATTATTATTTTTTGAATTCTTGTTTCTTCATTCTGTACTGGTTGACTTTATTTCTTCCTTGTGTTACAGATTGTTGATTTGAACCCCAGGTTCCTTCCCTTCACCATTGATTTCATGTAGATTTTCCTTATTTTCACTCAGCATAGCCTTCACTTCTTCCCTTATGCATTTGCTGTACTCAAGCATGTCTGTCAAGTCTGTGAGCATCTTTTTCACCAGCATTTACAACTCTGCCTCTTTTAGGTTGCCTATCTCCTCATCACTTAGTTCTCCCTCTGGAGCCTTGATTTCCTTCCTTTTTTGGGCTATATTTCTCTGTCTCTCAACCTGATAGACTCCTGTGTTTGCCTTTGTGTCTTAGGTAGAGCTTTGGCACCTGTTACATTGTAAGGAGCGGAGCCTCAGGTATTATCAGGGCCAGGGGACCTGTTTCACCGTGCTGTGTCGCTGTACCTGGGGGAGGGGCCTGAGAGGGAACAATGCTGCTTGCTCAGCACTCACCCCTTTTCCCATCACTTCACCGGCTTCTCTTTGTGATTGGTGTCCCCTCTAGCTGTTGCCTTGGTGATGGTTCCCAGAGTGGGTGGGTTTGGGGACATTCTAGGACCGGGGGCCCCTAAATAGAGATGAGCAGTTTATTCTGCCACCCTAAACCCTACTGGTTTTCACAGCCCGAAACAATGTAGCTTTATTTTCCTGGTGCTGGAACTATTAGCTGGGTTGTCTGGCCTAGGACTGGGATTGCTCCCCAGGTGCCCCTCCCAACTTTTATGTGTGACTGGTCTTTCTGATGGCCAGCTGCTGCACCCACCAAAACCACCACACCTGGTCCTTTCCGCCCCAGCTCCGCCCCTTCTTCTTTTTTCTTTCTTTCTTTTTTTTTAACAACTTTATTATTTTTAGAGAGCGGGGAAGGGACAGAGGCAGAGAGGGAGAGAGACATCAATGTATGGTTGCTGTTCACCTGCCTCCAGCCACAGACCTGACTGGAGACCTGGCTTGCAACCTAGTTATGTTGCCCTGGCTGGGAATCGAACCTGTGATCTTTGGGTTCACAGGCCGGCGCCTTATCCACTGTGCCACCAGCCAGGGCTTCCGCCCCTTCTACTGTTTGAATGACTATTGCTTCTTTAAATCTTTGTTGTACTTCCATGCAGTTTGATTTTCTGGTAGTTCTGGTTATTTTTTGTTTTGAGGTACAAGTAATCTTTTTAACAGTTGTGGAAGGAGGCAGTGTCTATGCCTCCATCTTGTCTGGAAGTCCAGGTATACAATTCTATAACACGTCATCTATATATTGTATTGTGTGTTCATCACCCCAAGTGAGGTCTCCTTCCATCAGTATTTATCCCTCTTTTTACCTTTTCTGCTTCCCCTCACTCCTCTTTCCATCTGGTAATCGTCATAGTATTGTCTGTGTCTATGAGATTTTTTTTTTCATCCATCTCCCAACTTCCCTCCCTTCTGACAGCTGTCAGTCTGTTCTCTGTATCTATGAATTTGCTTCTAGTTTGTTAGTTTATTTTGTTCACTAGATTCCACATATAAATGAAATATATGGTATGTTTCTTTCTCTAACTGGCTTACTCACTTAGCATAATATTTTCCGGGTCCGTCTATGCTGTTGAAAAAGGTAAGATTTCCCTCTTTTTAACAGATGAGTAGTATACCATTTTGTAAATGTACCACAGCTTTTTTTATCCACTCATCTACTGATGGACACTTGGGCTATTTTCAGATCTTGGCTGTTGTAAATAACACTGCAGTGAGCGTAGTGGTGCATATATTCTTTCAAATTAGTGTTTCACGTTTCTTCAGATATATTCCCAGAAGTGGAATCACTGGGTCATAAGGCAGTTCCATTTTAATTTTTTTAAAAAAGATTTTGTTAATTTATTTTTAGAAAGGGAGAGAGAAGGACGGGTGAGAGAAGCATCAATGTGTGGTTACCTCTCACGTGCCCCCAAATGGGGACCTGGCCTGCAACCCAGGCATGTGCCCTGACTGGGAATCAAACCAGCAACCCTTTGGTTCCCAGGTCAGCACTTACTCTACTGAGCCACACCAGCCAGGGCATGTTTAGGTCTTTAATCTATTTTGAGTTTATTTTTGTATATGATATAAGAAGGTTGTGTTATTTTATTTTATTTTTTTAAGATTTTATTTCATTATTTTTAGAAAGAGGGGAAGGCAGAGAGGGAGAGAGACATCAATGTATGGTTGGGTTTCACCTGCCTCCAGCCACAGACCTGACTGGAGACCTGGTTTGCAACCTGGTTATGTGCCCTGGCTGGGGAATCGAACCTGCAACCTTTGGGTTCACAGGCCGGCACCTTATCCACTGTGCTACCAGCCAGGGCTTCCCCCTATTTATTTTTAAAAAATATTTTATTTATTACTTCCAGAGAGAGAGAGAGAGGAAGGGAAAGAGGCAGAGAGGAAGAGAAACATCAGAGTATGGTTGCCTTTCACCTATTCCAGCTACAGACCTGGCTGAAGACCTGGCTTGCAACCTGGTTATGTGCCCTGGCTGGGAAATTGAACCAGCAACCTTCGGGTTTGCAGGTCGGCGCCTTATCCTCTGGGTTACCAGCCAGGGCTATCCTATTTATTTTTTGATGCAGTAGTAACTGGGATGGATGTTTTCTTAGTTTCCCTTGGTGATAGTTCATTATTGCTGTATAAAAATAAAACTGATTACTGGGCACACTTTAAATTTTTGCCCATTGAGTATGATATTGGCTGTGGATTTGTCATATATGGCCTTTATTACATTGAGGTAGTTCTCTCTATTCCCATTTAGCTGAAAGTTTTTTTATAAATGGCCGCTGGATTTTACCAAATGCTTTCTCTGCATCTATTGATATGATCATTAAAAAAAAAAATCTTTCATTTTGTTTATTTGGTCTAACATGTTTACTCTTTTGCAGATATAGTACCAACCTTGGATTCTCAGAATAAATCCCACTTGATCATGGTGTATGATTTTTTAATGTATTGCTGAATCTTGTTTGCTAATATTTTGTTGAGGATTTTAGTTTTAGCATCTATGTTCATCAAGGATATTGGTCTATAATTTTGTTTCTTTGTGGCATCTTTATTTGGTTTTGGAACTAGGAGAGAATGCTGGCTTTGTAAAATGAACTTTGGAGTCTTCCCTCCTTTTGAATTTTTGGAATAGTTTGAGAAGGATAGGTATTAGTTCTTCCTTAAATGTTTGGTAAAGTTCATCTGTAAAGTCGTCTGGTCCAAGACTTTCATTTGCTGGGAATCTTTTGATTAATACTTTAATTTCACTAATTGTAATCGGATTTTCTGAGTCTTCTGTTTCAGTTTTGGAAGATTGTATCTTTCTAGAAATTTATTCATTTGATCCAGATGGTCCAATTTGTTGGCATATAGTTGTTTATAATATTTTCTTACAATCCTTTGCAGTTCTGGAGGCAGTTGTTATTTCTCCTTTTTCATTTCTAGTTTCATTTATTTGGGTCCTCTTTCTTTTCTCTTAATGAGTCTGGATAAAGGTTTATCAATCTTATTTATCTTTTCAAAGAATTAGCTCTTGGTTTCATTGACATTTTGTGTTGTTTGTTTTAGACTCATTTCTTTTTCTTTTTTTTAAACAAGACTTGCTTTTCATTTTTTAAAAAGATTTTATTTATTTTTAGAGAAGGGAAGAAAGAGAGGAAGAGAAACATCAATGTGTAAGAGATAAATGGATCAGTTGCCTATTGCTCGCCCACGAGCTGGGAACCTGGCAGCACAGGCATGGGAATCACACCTCAGCCTTTTGGTTCACAGGCCAGCACTCAATCCATCGAGCCACACCAGCCAGGGCTAGACTGTAGTTTATTTACTTCTGCTCTGATCTTTATTGTTTCCTTTCTTCTACTCACTTTGGACTTTGTTGTTCTTTGTCCAGTTCCTTTAAGTGTAAATTTAGATTGCTTGTTTGAGATTCTTCTTGTTTCTGGAAGTAGGCCTATAATGAATGCTATGAATTTCCCTCTTAGGACAGCTTTCTGCGCTGTCCCATAGATTTGGGGTTGGTATGTTCTCATTTTCATTTGTTTCAAAGTATCTTTTGATTTCTTCCTTAATCTCATTGGTAACCTATTCATTGTTTAGTAATTTATCATTGAGCCTTTATGTCTTTGTGTGATTTTCAGTTTTTTTTCTTGTGATTGATTTCTAGTTTCATACCATTGTGGCCAGAGAAGATGCTTGATACGATTTCAATCTTATTAAATTTACTGACAGCCCTGGCTGCCAGTACAGTGGGCGAGGCACCGGCCTGTGAACCCAAAGGTCGCTGGTTCGATTCCCAGCCAGGGCACATAACCAGGTTGCAAGCCAGATCTCCAGCCAGGTCCGTAGCTGGAGGCAGATGGAAGGCAACCATACATGGATGTTTCTCTCCCCCTCTCCGCCTTTTACCCTTCCCCTCTCTCTAAAAATAATAAATAAAATCTTTACAAAATAAGTGAACACATAAATTTACTGAGACTTGTTTTGTGTCCTAGCCTAGAAAATGTTCCATATGCACTTGGAAAGAATGGATATTCTGCTGCTTTTGGGTGAAATGCTGTGAAGATACCAATTAAATCCATCTGGTCTAATGTGTCATTTAAGGCCACTGTCTCTATATTGATTTTCTGTCTGGAAGATCTATCCATTGATGACAATGGGGTATTAAAATTCCCTACTACAACTGTATTACTGTCTGTCTCTACCTTGAAGTCCATTAGATTTGCTTTATATATTTAGGTGCTCCTATGTTGGGTACATAAATGCTTATTAAGGGTTTATCCTCTTGTTGAATTGTTCCCTTTATCATTATGTAGTGTCCTTTTTTTTACTGTAGTTTTTGTTTTAAAGTTTTGTCAGATGTAAATGTTGCTACCTTAGCTTTTTAAAAATTTTCATTTATATGAAGTATCTTTTCCATCTCTACTTTCAGTCTATGTGTATCTTTAGTTCTGAGATGGGTCTCTTGTAGACAGCATATATGTAGATTTGTTTTCTTATCCATTCAGCTACCTTACATGCTTTGATTGGAGCATTTAAGTCATTTACATTTGAAGTGATTATTGATAGGTATTTATTGCCATTTTATTATTAACTATGTTCATCTATTTTTTTTCCTTAAAGAAGACACTGACATTTTTAATATTACTTTGGTGTACTTCTTTATGTAATTTTTTTTTTTTTTTTTTTTTTTGGTCTGGGAAACTTTATTTCTCCTTTAATTTTAAATAATAACTTTGCTGGGTAAGGTAGTCTTGGTTGTAGGCCCTTGCTTTTCTTTATGCTAGTCTCTTCTGAGGACCTCCTTTTTTTTCTGGTCTCCTTCACTCAAGGGCTACATGGCCTTTGCAAACTCACCCTTTCACTTTTATTGCTATGAATTGACCATTTCCACTGCCCACCCCCACCCCAGTGTATTTTGGACTAAAAAAAATTGTAGCAATGGGTAAGGAGGCCTAAAGGCTGGTGCCCATAGATAGCCTCATAGATAGCCTCAGGATGTGTCAAGGGAGGAGCTGGCGCGCTCAGCCCGCCTCACCACCCCTGCCTTCCTCCTTTTCATTTCATGACCCAATTTTTCTCCACCACATCCGCTGCTCACCCCACCTGGGTTCTTGGTGTTCTATTAAGGTCCTGTCCAGCTTGGGTTGGCTTTCAGGGATTTCGTGGGAGGATCTTGGGGGCAGTCCCATTCTCAGTAGGTGAGGACAGGCAGGGGGATAGGCCCTGGTCTACCCATTGGGGCGCTCTGACTGTCTGTGTCCTGTCCCTTGTTTGCTCTGTGTCTGAGGCTGACCTCTCCCCTACATTCCCCCTGCTGCACTGGCATGCTGCTTCCTGTTGCTGGGTAGACTTAAGGATTTGAGAGAAAGACTGGCATCCTGGGGCAGGGACCAGCAGCAGTGTGGTTTAGGGGCCTGCCCCAGGGAGGGGGCGCTCAGTAAGCCCCTAGTCAGAAAGGGCTGCTCGGGAATTTAGAGGTGCCTCGTGCTCAGAGCCCTGAGCTACCTCAAGCATCATCTGGCCAGCTGTTCTGGAGGCTCCAATTGCTTTTACTTCCCTGGGACAGGGGGGAGCCCCTTCTTTGACCTAGAGATGTCAAGGAAGCCTGAGCGAGGTCACAGCACCCTCTTTCCTCTGCTGCTTTCTCTGTAAGATTCTGTATGTGAGCAAGGCTGAACAGTGCAGGCATTGTTCTCTTTTCCTTTTCCCTGGGCTTCCTCCTAAGCAGTCGTATGCCTGTTATCAGCACACTCTGGCCACGCCAGTTCCTGGCCTGTCTTTTTGATTCACCTTCCCTAGCTAGGCTGGGTCAGGCCACTCTGGCCACCGGCTTGCGGAGGCATCTGTTTGCTAAACAGGTACAGGTGAGGCTCAGAGCAAGCTGGGCTGGGGAGGGCTGAGCTGGAGCCTGGAGCCAGAAGGGCACGTGGGGACTTTGGCACTTCCTGGGTTCTTAGCTGGCCTACAGTGGCTCAGTGGGAATAGAGGGAGAGGAGTGGCCTGGGTTGGACTCTGTTTGGGCATCTGCTAGATCTCTGTTTATTGTTGTGGGCGCTTACAGCCAACAAAGCTGGGCTCTTTGACAGTTTAGTTTCCTCTAGGGTGAAGGACACTTGGATTGCTCCATAGGCAGACAAGGGGCCACTCAGACACCTCTACCCCCATCCTTGTGGCTGGTTTTCACTAATTGAAGTTGGGAGTGCCAGGTCGTTCCTTGGCAGGGATTTGTTTAAGACAAGAAGGCTGCAACCCGAAGTAAGGTCCCTGCTTCTGTGTATAGTGCTTTACTTTGACCACTCTCTTCATGAGCCCCCATAAATAACAGGTGATCAGCGCTCTAAACAATTACGTTTATACCCTATCCCCACTTACATTAGAGAGACTGCCTTGTGCATGTTGCCTTGGGATTTTTTTCTTCTCTCTCTTGGAGAGGACAGTCATGAATTTAAGGGTCCCCTGTGGTTCCTCTCTGAGAAGCCTGTGGGAAGTCAGCTTAATACCTCACTCAGACAGTGCTGTCTCGCTTCCTGGTGTCCCATCCAGCTGGGGCTCCCTGCTCACAGCAACGGACCCTGCAGCATCTAGTGCAATAACATAGACCCTGCACTGCCACAGACAGGTCTCACAAGCCAGCAGTCCTGGCCCCTGGGGCACTCTCTCCACCTATGCGCTCTGTCATACCTGTGCTGATTTGCTCGCACTTGTACACGACCTGGAAACTACTATGGTCCCTCTTCACAGCCAGTTCCTCTTGCTGCTGGCAAATCTGTCACTTGAAGCTGGTGCTGCCCTGTGAAGCAGGCCTGCTGCCTAAGTCAGTGTGTGTGACAGTTCAGATGGATCCTCATGGGCTCAGATGACCCTGTTTGGCATGTGTGTTGGCTGCCACTGTGGTGGGGCCTCTTTTGGAAAAGTGAGAGAAAGTAGTGGGCTGGGTGACACTGGTGACTAGTACGTAGTCTCTGCCCTTGAGAGCCCCTGCCCAGTGGGAGACTAGACACAAACTCATGCTACCGCATCCACAGTTACGGAACTCTGCTCCAAGGTACTGTGTGTCAGGCTGTGCTGCGGTCAATGGCAACATTACCCCCCCTTTGAATCCTGCGATGATAGTACTTAGAGTAACTTTTGTTTTTCTTTTCTTTTCTTTTTTTAAAAGATTTTATTTATTATTTTTTCAGAGAGAGGGGAAGGGAGAGAGGAAGAGAGGAGAGAAACATCAATGTATGGTTGTCTTTCACCTGCCTCCAGCTATGGCTGGAGACCTGGCTTGCAACCTGGTTATGTTGCCCTGGCTGGGAATCAAACCAGCGACCTTTGGGTTCGCAGGCTGGCGCCTTATCCACTGTTACCAGCCAGGGCTACGGTAACTTCTAAATAATTTTATTTTTTTAATTAAAAAAATTTTGTGGTGGTGGTGGTGGTGGTCAAATATTTTTATTAAGCACTTTCTATGTTATGTGAGCTCTAGACTGTTACCTGGATTTTCTTCCATCAAACTCTAGGCAGTAGAAACTGTTAGATTTTGCTCATTTTACAGCTGAAAAACAGAGAAAGAGCAAGATTAAGTCATTTCCCCAAGGTCATACAAAGTAGAAAGTGGAGGAACCAAAACTGGAACCTAGCACCTTGCCCTCAATCAACGTGCCCCAGGAGGGCTCGTTGCTTAGAGGCTGGCATAGGGCATGACTCACTCCAAGTGCATCTTTTTCTGACCTTGGCGCAGCCCTGAGAGGCTTCTGCATACACTTCAGCTTTACAGCCCAGGCGCCAGAGGGCCATAGCTGGAGGCATGCAGTTCTCTGGAGAGAGGTATTTCCCTGCCTCTCCCAGTTCCCTCAAATCTAATCGGAGGCCACTCCTCTTTCTGCAGGATTAGTCAGCATCTCTTAATGAGTAGGCCCAGGGAGGAGAGAGTTCTTCAGCCACATTCCTAACCTGTCCCCCACCCTCCTGCCTTCAATGCCACAGCACTTTTTCCTTCCTATTTTGTTGTCTTGGTACTGTGTGGACTTTGGAGAGGGCTGTTAAGGTCCAGGATTATGGCACAGGTGTGGCCTCAGAGACAGTAAACATGGTGATTGTAGCAAGAAAAAGGAGAAAGGTGCACCTCAGCAAGTGAAAGCAAATAAATTGGGATTATTACAAAAGCCTTCCCAAGGTGTTCTATAGCACAGTGTATATGGTGGTTGGTGAGACGAAAATAGGAGGGGAAGAGGCAGCATGTGAACTGTGAGAAGCCCACTGTATTTAGCATAAAGGGGGCCCTTTACTCTTCCACACTGACTGAGGAGAACCCCAGGGCCTAGCAGTGAGATTAGCAGCTTTTCCTTCCCAGGTGGTCTACGGTCAGCCTCCTGTCCACTGGCTGCAGTCTGTTTCCATGGACAGAGCTGCTGAGAAGGCTGGGTCCTGAGGTCTACTATTCCAGGGTATAGGTGACTCTAGAATGGGAATCCCAAGTTGGCACTCATGGGTATTCAAGGGACACATGAAGCCCCTGAAACTGTGAGTAAGACTTTGTGCACTTTTTGGGGAGCTAGGAGCATAGCTGCCCTGACTTTATTGGGTTTACCAAAGGGTCTATGATCTGCACAAATGTTAAGAACCTCTGCGTTACTGCTTCAAGAGGTTTGGACCAGATGGACATGCAAGCCTGCTGTGGGGTAGCCTGAGCCCTTGGGAGGCCCAGAGGCAGCCCTGCCATTTCCAGTAGGGTGATTTTCAATGTGCACCTACTCCTCTGATCTTCGGGAATCCCTGCCACGACCCTGTGATCAGATTTTCCTCCCTCTGCACACACAGTGAATGTCACCAATGGCACAGTGGGAGGCACAGCAGAGCCAGAACAGGAGGAGGAAGTAAGCTGGATGAATGGCTGGCTCAGCTGCCAGGCCCAGGATGAGATGCTAAACTTGGCCTTCACCGTGGGCTCCTTTCTGCTCAGTGCCATCACCCTGCCCCTGGGCATCGTCATGGACAAGTATGGCCCAAGGAAACTCAGGCTGCTGGGCAGGTCAGTGTGGGGGGTGGGCTGGTGGACCCTGGGTTGAGTTCCCCACTATAGGAAATTCTGGCACCTTCTATCAGGTACACTGTGGAGCTCCCTAAATGCCCACCCAGAGTGGGATTTCTGCCCCAGCTGCTACCAAATCAGTAGGTACTATGATCCTTGTAATGTGCCATTATTGCAGAAAGAAGGTACAGGGCCACAGGCCTGCCTGGGCGAGTCTGGGGTTGCTTATCATTAAGAGCACTGGCTTCCACAGTCTTTTTGACCTTCTAACTCTGTCAGCAAAAAAAGGTTTTGAAAATACACTCATAAAATAAGCACATGGAATTATTAATTATTAATTATATGTGCGTAAGTAAGCCATTATTAATTTTTTAATGTGCTTTGAGATACATGTACAAAAATATAAATGAAAATGGCTGAGATTAAAAATTATAAAATAGAAGTCCTAATATTTTTCCTACTACTGGCATCTGTGTAGATTATAATGTGTACCCTCTGGGGTGTGTGTTTCTGACCTAGAACGTCCCATTGTGCCAGACTCAGGGTCAGTCCACCAGCAACTGGCCTGTCAGGTCATGGTCTCCCCAAATCAGTCCCCTGGGAAAGGATCATCTCGCAAGGCAGTGGTTTGCAATAAGGAAAGTCTGTGACCAGGAATGGAATGGGTGGGAGAACGGTTTCATCACTTCTTGGAGCTTCAGAAGCTCTGGTCCATGAAACAGCCAAGTGGAGGGGATTCGAGCTGCCACTCATCTTACCCATGTCCAGTGATTCAAACCTGCGGAATGGATTGTGCCCTCTCTTATTCAGAGCCCTGACACATCCAGTCTGGGGATGGGAGGGGGCAGTGCAGGGTGGTGTTTACCAGATGTGGTTGCCAGGCTTGAGCTCCTGCTTAGGCACTTACTAGTTGGAGACTTGGGAGAAATCAGGGTTTTTTTTTTTTTTAGCCCCCTTCATCAGTAAAATGGGGCCAATTATACTCCTTAGAATTGTTAAGTAAAATATTGTATAAAAATTTTCCAGGAATATCTAAGACATAGTAAATACTCCCAAATAATGATATTAGCGATAGCAGTAATAGGAAGTAATGTGTTATTCCTGCTTGCTTTCAGTGCCTGTTTTGCTGTTTCCTGCTTGCTGATTGCATATGGAGCAAGTAACCCAAACTGTGAGTATGCTTTTCTTCCACCCTTTTGTCGGGGACCATCTGCTGTAGGACGCTGAGCCAGGCCTGGTGCTCGTTGGGTCTTTATCCACTTACTTATAGCAAACGGGTGGCTGAGCAAAAGACAGGTATCTGAGGCAAGCTCCTGGGGTGTGTGAAACTCCCATGTCATCCCCAAGCCACCCCATTCTGAGATGGCCTTGTTGATCCAACCTGAGAGACAAGTTCAGAGAACCAGGCCAACTGCAGGGGTGTGTGCAGAACCATCAGCTGCATCCGTTTGAGGCAGCTCAGGCCAGTGCTTTTTATTTTTTAAAGATTCTATTTATTTATTATTAGAGAGAGGGGAAAGGAGGGAAAAAGAGATAGAGAGAAACATCAATATGTGATTGCCTCTCATTTACCCCCAATTGGGGGCCTGGCCAACAATCCAGGCATGTGCCCTGACTGGGAATTAAACCAGCAACCTTTGCTTTGCTTTGCTGGAGGGCACTCAGTCCACTGAGCCACACCAGTCAGGGCAGGCCAGTACTTTAAAAATAGCTTAGAAGCTACCTGGTCACTTGAAGAACTTTCAGAATTAACACCAAAATAGAACTTGAGTTTTGCCATGGACTGATTTGGGGATACCTGTGTTTTTGGTTTTAATGAATCAAGCTTCTTTAGGCCTCTCACTTGCTGCTCAGGTTAGTGGACCACAGAGGATGGGAAGGCACCTCTTGTAAAAGCCCAACCCCGGCCTTTCCAAAGCTCAGCTGGTGGCTCACTGGTTATGTGTCTTCTGTTTTCTTACAGCTCTCTCTGTGCTCATCTTTATCTCCCTGTCTCTGAATGGCTTTGGTGGGATGTGCATGACTTTCACCTCATTAACAGTAAGTATCACTTTCTTGAAGAAGATCTCAGTTCAGTTATCTCCTTGTGAATTTGAGGCAGCTTTTATTGGCTTCACTGTCTTTGCCTTTCATTCACCTGCATGTGCCTGGACATCCCAAGCACTAGAGGGCTGCTGGTAGTGAGGTGGCCTGACAGCAAAGCCAGCCATGGCCTCCCCAGTGGTGCGGGAGGTCCCGCAGGTGCAGTGGAACTCAGTCCTTAAGCGGCCCAGCACCTGCTGACCTTGGCTCACAACTTAGTAAGGTATTTACTGAGGAAGGTAGCTTACTAGCCATGTATCCAGGGAAGACAGGAGCAGGGAAATAAAAGCTCCCACCCACTTGCTTTTCTCCTATATTCTATACAGCTCTGGCTAACAGTGCAACCTATAAACAACCTCCCTCAGAATCTCCCCACTCCTAACCATTGCCTTTGTCCAGAACTGAATGTGAAAGTCGGGGGAGCTTACAGGTTGCCCTTCTTCTTGGTGTGCGGAATGCCAGGACACAGAAGGACCCTCAAGGGAAGGGGATTTTTTTCTCAGGATGCTGAGCACCCCTTTATCAGAAACTCCAGAGTGTCATAGAATGTGCTCCTTTTTGAGGTAAGAGCCTGCAGACAGGTTCCCATTGAAGAAGAGAAAGCCAGGCAACTCTTGCCTGGGAGGAAGAAGAAAGCTGTATGCGAGGTGGGGCAAGGTGGCCACTGGGAAAGAAATGAGGATAATAGGCTCTTCAAAGAGATTCCTGTCCAACAGGAAAGTCTGGCCGCCTCGGTTTCCCCACGAAGAAGTTTTTATGACATAGTTCCTACCATCACTAGTTACCGGGCACTCTGGTTTCTGATTTCTCTTTCCACTAAGGAGTCAGGAGTCAGGCTGTTGAGGGGTCCTGTGTAGCTTTGTGGGATTCCTGGGACTGTGGGTCTTCTTGTAAGGAGCTTGTAGAGGTGCTAACATCATGAACTCTGGCCCGCAGGCTGTGGGCCAGAGGCCAGGCCAGGCCCATTGTCTCCTCTGTTCACTTTTCCTGTGCTTTGCCTTGTTAACTTTACCCTGGTGGAAAGGATCAGCTGTCTGGGTCTGGGTCCTTAGAAATAGAAAGTTCCATGGCATCTGTTTTAGGTGACAAAAGCAGGCACAGGACCACATCTGTGGTGTGTGTACTTGGGCAGTGGGTAATACACACAGATCTGGAAACTCTGGATATCTTGTTCCAGTGTGAGAGAGATTGAATTTGTACTCTTTTGTGCATTTTTGTTTTGATTTTTAAAAATCAGGTAGATTAAAGAAAACAAATACCCAGAGGTAAATGAATGTTGAAACCGTAGGAAGCCTGTTAGAACTGCTAAAAGTACACAAATTCCACTAAATTGTGTGAACTGTGTAATAGGAGTCATGACTATTCTTTGATGGCATGAAAATGACAAACTCTTTCATAAAAATGAAAATTAAGCCCTGGCTGGTGGCTCAGTGGATAGGCACCGGCTTATGAACCCAAAGGTCACTGGTTTGATTCCCAGTCAGGGCACATAACCAGGTTGCAAGCCAGGTCTCCAACCAGGTCTGTAGCTAGAGGCAGGTGAAAGGCAACCATACATTGATGCTTCTCTCCCTTTCTTCCTCCCTCCCTGCCCTTCTCACTAAAAATAATGAATAAAATATTTTTTTAAAAAAAGAAAAAATTAAAAACCTGGCATCACCCCACTATTTTAGTAACTCTATGCCTTTGTCATGGCAGTTATAAGTTTTGGGGTAAGAGAAAGAGATAGTCATTGAAGTTGAGGAGTTATGCTCTGAAGTGCAGAAAGATGCTTTATTGTGGTAAAGTGTAAGATAAATGGGCGGAAATCACTATACCATGAATCCTCTCTAAGAAAGCCTTTAAAATGTGTTGGTAGCTGTCTAAGAGAACTTTAGGAGAGACTATTAAGCCCATAAGGATTTTTTTAAATTATAAAACAAAAAATTTTAATTTAAAAAAGTTAATATTTGAGAAATATATAGACTGTAAAATTCTGTAAGCCCACCTTTATCAGTTTAGAATGTATCTCTTCAGCATTAAAAAAAATCTGCATATACCAATGTTATTTTTTTTCAAAAGGATTACTGTTATAACTTGGTCTTTTTCACTTAAAGATGTATCCTTTACATCTTTTCACACCAGTGCTTAGAAATCTACCTTATTTTATTTTTTTTAAGTTTTTCTTTTTAAGATTTTATTTATTATTTCCAGAGAGAAAGGAAAGGAGAGAGGCAGAGAGGGAGACAGACATCATTGTATGGTTGTCTTTCACTCACCTGCCTCTACCCTATTATTTTAAACTCTAAAAGATCCACCTCAGTATTAAAAGAGTTCCATGTGATTCTGTAATATAGATATACCATAATTTATTTAACCAGCTTCCTACCAATGGACACTTGGGTTAGTTTCCAGTTTTCTGATTTATGGTGCTGCCGAAGTGGACATTCCTGTACATATACGTATTTCCGTAAAATAAGTATAGGAAGTAGAATTGCGGGGCCACTGGATCAGCATGTTTTAAATTTTAATACATACTGTCAAGTGGTCTTTTCAAAAGTTATACTGTACACTGATACTATCTTACCAACATGTATGAGAGGGCCTTTTTCTCCACACCCTTTCAGTAGTCTATCATTAGTGTTTTAAACATTAACCAATCTGACCTGGTGAAAAATTATATACCATGATTTTTAAATTTTTTTGAAGATTTTATTCATTTATTTTTAAAGAGAGGGGAAGGGAGGGAGAGAGAGGGAGAGAAACAGCAACTGTGTAAGAGAAACATCAATCCACAGACCTCACCTGGGGACCGGCCTGCAATCTATTGGCATGTATTTTGACCGGGAATCGAACTGGCAGCCTTTCACTTTGTGGAATGATGCTCAACCCACTGAGCCAGGACAGGCAGGGGCGCTACACCGTGATTTAAAAAAGTTTCTCTTTCGAAGCATCTTTTCACGTGTGTGTGTGTGTGTGTGTGTGTGGCCATTTATATTTCATGAATGGCTTCTCTGTGTCATTTGTCTATTTTTCTACAAGGTTATCTTTCATATACAAAGAAATTAGCTCTCATTCTGAGTGAGCAAGGAATCTTACCCTAGGATTTTTGGCTTCTATGTGGTCTGTGAATAAGCCTTAGGAGGGCTCTGCAGTCCCGTGAGAGTATATGCCAACAGATTGCGTATGTGTTCTCTGGGTTCGAATTTCAGGGGGAGGGTTCATTGCTTTCAACAACCACTAATAGGTCTGTGAGAAGGCTCAAAGCACTGCAGCCCAGTTCCTTGCTTTTAGCGCCTCACTCTCCCACTGGGAGGTAACAGGCTACACAGGCCAGACAGTGACCAGGCAAGAAAACTGTCTGATGGGCCTTTAATGTGTGTTTGGTTAACGGGGATCTATTTAAGGGAGGCTAGTGGCCTGTCCTCTAAGGTCTGTATTCTTGGGTCTAGAGCAGAGGTCAGCAAACTGCTACCTCCAGGCCAGCACCAGACCATTACAGGGGAGTTGGTGTTGTAAGTGAACTTTCATTGGTTACATAGCCACTCCCACTTGTTTCTTTTGTGCTGTAGCAGCAGAATGAAGTAGTTGCGGACACCATATGGCCTGCAAACTCTAAAATATTTACTCTCAGGCCTTTCACAGAGAAAGTTTAACCACCTCTGGTCTAGAGGCACCAAGAAGCTTCTCAATCACTGTGCCCCGGGGGAAGGCAGAGGCTGACCACCCCCCTTCTAGTTACACAGGCCAATTCCCTAAGCACTTTTTTCTGAGCATATAGTAAGTCATGTCTTTCCCACTCTACCACTGCCCCTGGTCTGAGGCTTCTCTGTGAGCATTCTTATGTCTCCTGAGGCCCCTGACTGGAGCCCTTATGGCTCTTCCTTCTCCAGAACAGACCCTGAGAGGGAAATGAGGAGCAGGTCAGAGAGGACAAGGCTGGAACTCTTGGGCAATGTTCTAGGACTGGCCACAGCTTCTGCTAAGCAGAGCTGCATCCCATTTTGTCACTGCCCAGGCCTTTAAAAAGCAGAACTACCAGGAGTGGCTCCCAGAGATGCCGCACTAGCAGTGCAGTGGCCCTTGTTGTTTGTATCTCCTGCCCATATTTTAATGGGGTGCGGGGGGAAGGAGTCTTCAGGGTTGCCATTAGGAGTATTTAAATGCAATCTCCTACAACCACTTTGAGGCTGTGGATAAATGGTCCATGATAACCTGGGAGAGGGGAAGAGATATGTTGTCATGGAAACCTTAATTTGGGAGACTTTCTGAGTCCCAAGAGGTTTTGTGTTACATGGGCTGTGGTACAAATAAAGACGTGCAGCTACTATAAGCCATTTTGTCCATTGGTAGAGAGGGGACCCCAAATTGGCAAAATGCCTTTTCCCCATAGGCCAGGATGAAATGGCAGATAGGCCTCCCTATGGACCCCAAGGTTTACTGATAGGAGATCCTTTCCTCTAGGGAGGAGGCTCAGAGGGGCAAAGGGTATCCCACGCCTGGTGGGCTACCTGATGGCTAGAACTGGCTCTCTCAGGGCCCTGGAACAGAAGGATGATATCCATAGAGGAGGGTGCCAGGTCATTCTCCAAGTGCAGAGCCATCCCCAAGGTGCCGAGCCCCAGCCTCCCCCAGCCCTGGACACCTAGACAGCACACTTTGGTCTCTTTGCTCAATGCCTTACATTTGTACAACCCTTTTACTCACTCCATTGGCTGGAGCAAAAATACCAACCAGCGGCTAAGGCTCTGTCTTTGGGCCACCACCCCACAATCCAAGCCTGGGTTGCTTAGAGATGGGAGCAGATGCAGCCAATGTTGTGGACACATCTTTTCCACTCCATTACTCTGACCCCTGTCAGTGTGGGCAGGATGGAGAGTTCTGAGCTGAAACCCTCACAGAAAAATGATTACAGAAGGTTGTCAGGCTCCTTGATAAAAAAAACTTCTCCGTGGGCTTCTCCTGTTTGATTCATTGAAGTCTGACTTTGAATCTGAGCAAGAAATGATCCCATGGCAGTTGGATCTGAGTTTGAGAGAAGAGGAGGGAAATACTCAGGTGCAACAGTGAAGCAGATGTCCTGGTGGGGGGTGGAGGTGGTGATTCCTGCTCAGATCACCTGTTTCTACAAGCAGGCGAGGTCCCCACAGCACCCAGTCAGCTCTGCAGGAGCCCAGGTGCCACGTGGGCAGCACTGTCGCAGAGCCCGGAACCCATTCTGCCTCTCAGTTTCTATTCCATGCCTTGCAAACCCAAAGTAGTCAGCTGATCACCATTGACCTGGGAAAAATTCACCTAGCAAGAGAGTTCCGCATTGTGAACTTGGCTTCATCATGTGACAAGTTCAGGGGACACTGGCAGGGCTGGCTGGGAAGGCAGATTAGGTGGCTGGGAAAATGGAACCCCTCCTCCCACCCCTTCAGCAGTGAAGCTGAAAGGTGACCACAAGGACCTGCTCCTGGCATCATTAAGTTCTTGGAGCTGCCAGGTTGTTTGGGGTTAGGCAATAGCTGGCTTTGCTGAGCCCACTTGTCTGGACTGGTATCTGGATCCTGGCCTGTACAGGTTGTGCAGAGTTCTGGGTGTGTACACCAGCCACTCAAGGACAAGGCTTACCTCTGGAAGGGGCCCGAGGGCCAGAATGCCAGCCTCCACCCAGGCTGCACATGGCATCTCCCCAAGGGCCAAGGTGTGTTCCCAGCAGGTGGGCTGAGGAAACCACAAATGTGAAACATCAGTGCTAGGTCGATACACAGTGGCCCTTCTGTCCCTGTTTGCCAACAACCCCAAGGGCTGTCTTGGGGTTCCTAGGTAAAGAGACATCTTAGAGGAGGGTCTCCTTGAGGGGCAGCCCATCCTTACCACCCTGGAGCCTAGGCCTCTGGGGACTCTGGTTCTGTAGCTTTGCTCTGTGGCCAGAACTGCAGGGGAGGGGCCCCGTACAGCTGCTGGTTTCCCTTTTGGGAAGGTCACGTAGCTGGGCCTGTTTACTGTGTAGCTGAGGGGCAGAGAGAATGAGTCACCAACTGTATCCCTGTACGAGGGAGCACAGCCAGCATGGAGGGCAGCTTCTGCCCAGCTGAGCCCACTGCAGCCGTGCCCTCTCAGGCAGCAGGGTGGTGGTGGGAAACACCCAGAGCTGGGGGCAGGTGGCTGCACTCGCCACCTGTGAGCGCAGTGACTCCCAGGCCAGGAAGCAGCCTCTGCTGACTGGTTTCCCCTGGCATCTGTCATTGCAGCACAGCTTCCTACTTGGCAGCAGAGTTGGCTCTTCCCCTCCCCTCCAGCCTGAGAGGCCCACGCTAGAGCACTCTGCTCAGTACTCAGCCACTCAGCCATCACTCCATCACCAGGCTTCTGAGTAGCCATTATGTGCAGCTGAGGTCGAGCAGGAGCAGAGGAGGGAGAAAAGAAGGGAGGAGGGATGTGGAGGCCAGTTGGGGAGACACAGATAGGCAGATGAAATGGGCGAGTCCACTTGGTGTGGCCCAGGACCATGAAAGGTCAGCCAAGAAAGGGCCAAGGGGAGGGGAGGGGACAGAGGGGCCTAAAAGGAGCATCTGAGCTCTGGCTGGGTAGCTCAGTTGGTGAAAACGTCACCCCAGTACACCAAGGTTGCAGGTTTGATCACTGGCCAAGGAACATGCAAGAAGCAACCAATGAATGCATCAGTAAGTGGAACAACAAATTGATGTTTCTCTCTCTCCCTCCTTTTCCTCCCTCCTTCTCACTTCCCCCTCTCTCTAAAATCAATAAATCAAAATGTATTTAAACATAGAAAATAAAAGGAGCATTAGAGGGATGTGAGAAATTACTAGTAGGGAGAGCAGACAGAATGCCTAACAAGGAACACAGAGAGGCATGAGAGCTTTGGGGCCTGACTTAAGTGTATACTTGGGAGGTTTCCAAGGGACACAGTGGCCCAGAAGTTGTGCATGTAAGTGTCACCTATTTTGGATCCCAAATTTGACTCTTAACCAGCTTGGGGTGTTCCTTAACTTTTCTTTTCTTTTTCTTTTTTTAAAGATTTATTTTTTTCAGAGAGAGGTGAAGGGAGGGAGAAAGAGAGAAAACGGCAATGTGTGGTTGCCTCTCACACACCCCCAGCTGGGGGCCTATCCTATAACCCAGGCATGGGTCCTGATTGAGAATCAAACTGGTGACCCTTTGATTTAAAGGCTGGCACTCAATCCACTGAGCCACACCAGCCAGGGCTCTCAACTTTTCTAATCCTAAAGTTTTATACCCATTAAGTGAGGATAATAAGTGACACCTACCTTGTTAAGGTTGTTTTGAGGGATTTTAAGATGAAATAAAAGTGTGGGTATTACAAATAGTTTCTATTGTAATAATGCTATTATGTTATAATAATACATTATTATATTAATATAATAATGCTATATTATTATATATCATCACTTAATTATAAGGTAAACTCTCCGATCAAGTTGCTCCTGGGCACAGCAAGTGGGGGAAATCTCTGGCAGGCATGACAGCTTTGGGAGGAAGTGAAGGAAGTGGCTTAAAGGATTGCACAGTTAGTATTAACATGTAAAAAATAATTAGTATCCACGGGGAAACCCTCTCTTCTCCTGCCCTTGTTATTCTTTTGTGAGCACTGTTGCCAGGATGTTCATGCTTCAAGCTTCGTTGGTCAGGATCATCCTTTTTTTTTTAACATTTTATTTATTTATTTTTAGATAGAGGGGAAGGGAGGGAGAAGGAGAGGGACACGTGAGAGAAACATTGACTGGTTGCCTGTTGCCCACATCCCCACTGGGCACCAGGCCAACAATCTAGGCACGTGCCCTGACCAGGAACCAAACCTTCAACCTTTTGAGTTGCAGGACCGTGCTCATCCAACTGAACCACACCGGCCAGGGCAGTCATGGTCATCCTTGACGTGTTTTTCAGAGACATTTCATCAGACATATGTGCTAAAAGCTGAAACACATGTTGACTACCTATGTTAACACTTCTCTTGGTCAAAAAACATCATGACTAAGATGTTAAATGACGAACTAGGAAAATATATCTCCAGTATGTGAACAAACTGTGACTATCTTTAATATATAAAGAGCTTATTTTAAATATATATAATATAAAAAGATTAACATCCTCATAAGAACAAAAGATAAATGAGAAATATAAATGATTTTTAAAATTTTAGGAAAATGTTCAAAATCATTAGGAATTAAATATTTTTTCTCCATTTTTCTTAATCATGGGAAATTTTAAATACATGTGGTATTAGAGAGCATAGTATGATGAACTAAACACACCCATCTTGCAACTTCAACATTATCAATTCATGACCACTTTTCTTTTTTTAAAGGTTTTATTTATTTTTAGAGAAAGGGGAAGGGAGGGAGAAGGAGAGGGCGATAAACATAAATGTGTGGTTGCCTCTTGCACACCCCTGACTGGGGACCTGGCCTGCAACCTAGGCATGTGCCCTGTTTGGGAATTGAACTGGTTACCCTTTGGTTCACAGGCTGGTGCTCAATCCACTGAGCACATTAGCTAGGGCTCATGAGCACTTTTGCTTCGTTTCTACCTCCACCCACCATTAAATTATTTTAAAGCAAATACAGTCACTAATTCATTTCATTCATATACATAAAGAAATGGACTTTAAGAACCTAGTATAAAGGTACCATGGACATGGACAACAGGGGGGATTAACTTTGGGGGGAATGGGTGGGTGGGGAGGGGGACAGAGGGGAGCAAAAAGGGGATGGATGTAATACAACAACAATAAAATTAAAAAAAAAAAAAAAGAAAGAAATGGACTTTATAACAGCAGGATGAAGTCCTGGCTGGTGGCACAGTGGCTAAGGTGCCGGCCTGCGAACCCAAAGGTCACTGGTTCAAATCCCCAGCCAGGGCACATAACCAGGTTGCAAGCCAGGTCTCCAGCCAGGTCCATAGCTGGAGGCAGGTGAAAGGCAACCATACATTGATGTCTCTCTCTCTCTCTCTGCCTCTCTCCCTTCCCCTGTCTCTGAAAATAATAAAATCTTTTAAAAAAGAAATATATTAATCGAAATGGTAACAAGACTATATCAGGGTAATTTTTATTGTTTTCTTTACTCAATGTTCTATTCAAATGTTTTACAATGGATTGCATTGCTTTTCTAATCAGTGAAAAGAATCATAACTTGAAATACAGGCTGTTGGTGTTGGTAGGAATGCTGTGTAGTATGGTTTGCCCTGAATCTCTCTATTCCCCTAGGAATGGCCCTGCTGATCAAAATGACATCTTGGGTGAGGAGAATTTTCTTCAGTTGCTAAGAATGTGCTAGGCAAGAGAGGCAGGGCAACAAGGAAGGCAATTGGAAGGCTCCTGCCTTTGTCCAAACAGGAGGGTGGGGGTCATTCAGGGGCAGGTGGAAAGTCAGCTCTTCTCCCAGATTGCATCCTGGATCTAATTCTAGGGAGAAGACTCCAGAAGACCAAGTCAGAGTTGCGTATTGGCCCCAAACCCCTGTTCCACTGGCCTCTAGCCTGGGTTAGGGTTAGGACAAGCTTGATCTTTAGGGAGAAGGCAAAGGGCTAGCTAGCAAGCTGTCTAGCCCTGTTGAAAAGTTAGAGGCACTCTTGCCCAAAGCTGACTACGATAACAAAGGTGCTTCCTTGGCTTGACTGCACTAAGTGACCTTTACTACACCAGGCTCTTGTTCTCCATCTTCTCATCCAGCTGGACTCCGAGCCCTTTTTGATTCTTGCTTCCTTCACCTGCTCTGGCTGTGAAGCAGCATTCCAGGCAGGAACAGTTACTCCCTTCCGTACAAGCAGAACTAGTTTTTGGACTCTCCCTGGGGCTGATTTGGCCCCAGAGAAGCCTCCGCTACCAGGCTGCCTTTGTTGGAGTAGCCAGCATGGAGAAGCCCAAGTATGTGACCTCAGGAACTGAGGCATGTCCTGTGGATCACAGCATACCTGGGAGGCAGGTGTGCGAAGAGTAAGACTGCGTGCATTTAGTGCTCATCTGGGTGTGCCTAGGCACACATGAGCACAGGTCATTTCCTGTCTCCTGTTGTGGGTACTTCCATGTGCTCCTTGTGCTCCTCTGACCCTCTCTGAGAACCTGAGTGGACAGAGGATCCACTCTATGTGGGAGCTGGAAGAAGAGTTTTCTGTGTGCTGGGAATTCTTTGGGAAGCCTGGACGGCCACCCTGTCCTCATAAACTTATACAAACTTACTCTTCTTTCTTTTAAATTCCAGGATCCTAAAACACCTTAAATGCCTTATTCATGTTTTGTTTTGTTTTAAGATTTTATTTATTATTTCCAGAGAGGGAGAAACATCATTGTATGGTTGCCTTTCACCTGCCTCCAGCCATAGACTTGGCTGGAGACCTGGCTTGCAACCTGGTTATGTGCCCTGGCTGGGGAATTGAACCAGCAACCTTTGGGTTCGCAGGCTGGTGCCTTATCCACTGTGCTACCAGCCAGGGTAATTCATGTTTTTTAACAGTGATATTGAAACATAATTCACATACCATGTAATTCATTGAAAGGATAGAATTCACAGGGATTTTGTTGTATTCACAGAGTTGTGCAATCATCGCCATAATCAATTATATGACCTCTAATAGAAACATTGTACCCATTAGCATCTTCTCTACTCCCAGTTTTCTCTATCCCAGCTCTTGGCAACCATCCATTTATATTCTCTGTCTATGGATTTGTCTATCCTGGACACTTCATATAAATGGAATCATACAATATGTGGCTTTTGTGACTGGTTTCTTTCACGTTGTATGTTTTCAGGGTTCATCCATGTTGTCCTGTGTGTCAGTACTTCATTTATTTTTATGACTGGGTAATATCCTTTTAAAGATTTTAAATTTATTATCTTTAGAGAGAGAGGAAGGGAGGGAGGAAGAAAGAGAGAGAAACATCAGTGTATGGTTGCCTTTGGCGTGCCTCCAGCTGGGGACCTGGCTGGGTCCCTGCAACCCAGGTATGTGCCCTGACTGGGAATTGAACCGTGACCCTTGGACTTGCAGGCCGGTGTGCAATCCACTGAGCCACACCAGCCAGGGCTCTGGGTAACATTCTGTTGTGTGGAAATACCACACAATATCCATTGATGGACATTGAGATTGTTTCCACTTTTGGGATATTATGAATAATGCTGCTATAAACATTCATGTACAAATTTTTGTGTGGACAGTGTTTTCATTTCTCTTAGATATGTACCTAAATGACTGGATAACATGATAACTCTGTGTTTAACTGTTTGAGGAACTGCCAGATCATTTTCCAAAGTGACTGCATCATTCTACATTCCCACTATTACTGTGAGGGTTCTGAGTCCTTTATGTCTTCAGAATGTTTGTTATTATATGATTTTTAAAAAATTGTAACCATCTGAGAGGGTGTGAATTAGTACCTCATTGTGGTTTGAATTTGTATTTCCCTATGATTAATGATACTGAGTATATTTTCATGAACTTGTTCATTTGTTTTTTTTAGAAATGTCTATTCAGATCTTTTGCCCATTAAAAAAATAGGTTATTTATCTTTTTATTACTGAGTTGTGGGGGTTCTTATATTCCAGATACTAGTTCCTTATCAGATATATGATTTGTAAAACTTTTCTATGCACTGTCTTTTCACCTTTTTTTTTTTTTTTTTTTTAATTTCATTATTTTTAGAAAGAGGGGAAGGGAGAGAGGCAGAGAGGGAGAGAGACATCAATGTATGGTTGCCTTTCACCTGCCTCCAGCCACAGACCTGACTGGAGACCTGGTTTGCAACCTTGTTATGTGTCCTGGCTGGGGAATCGAACCTGCAACCTTTGGGTTTGCAGGCTGGTGCCTTATCCACTGTGCTACCAGCCAGGGCCGCTTTTCACCTTCTTGATGGTGTTCTGTAAAGCACCAAAGTTTTTATTTCATTTATTTATTATTCTCTACCCACATCAGAACTCATTTAAAATTTATTTTCCAAAGTCCTATTTTCCTTACAATAGTCATCTCAGAAGCCAGCCATATTAATTTTTTCCCATGAAATTAATATTTTGATATGAATTCAGTCTATCCAAAACATTATCACGTCAACATAATATCATCAGTATAACATTACTGAGATTTTAAACTTGATTCATATTAACTTTCTTCAACAGAAAATGTAGGTTCAGGATAGTATCATCATAGATATGAAGCACAAAAGTTAAATTTGGATAGTGTCCCTTACTCATTTTTTCCCAGTTTTATTTGATATATGCATTACTCATTTATAATTGTGGGAAAAATAGGCAGAAATAATGAGGAGCAGGTGTGTAGCCAAGTTCAAACCGCTTCTGTTTGGCAGTAGTGGATTAGCTTTCAGGCAGCCATCACGTGTTCCATGTTTGCAAACAGCCCAAAGTGATTGTGGGAAGATGGGGGAGGGGAACATAGATTAAGTTCAGATAAATAGTCTGAATTCAATAGTCTGAAACAGGTTGTTGGCATAGCCATCCAGAGAGGGACCCTCGGTGCAGGGACATTGTGGGTGTGGGTGGAAACTTTTGCAACATGGTTGCAGTCTCTCATGAGGTTCTAGAGAGAAGCTGTGACTGGCTGTTGGAGGACATCCTTGGCCTCACATCTGTTTGAATCTGCAACTTCATTATCCGAATTGATCTTGTCTGGATTTGCATGGAATCACTGAGGGTTTTAGCTTCAGAGTTACGTCACCTGAACCCAGGATAAGTTTATTTGAGATGCAAAAGAGTGGCCTTACTGGAGGAGAGCCTGAGCCATTTTTGCCATTGGTCTACTCAGGTGTTAACCTCTGGTAAGGAAGGGGAAAGGGAAAGCACTCTGCACTTAGGGCAGGGGTGTCAAACTCATTGTCACCAGGGGCCACATCAGCCTCACGGTTGCCTTCAAAGGGCTGAATTTATTTTAGGACTGTATAAATGTAACTACTCCTTAACAGTTAAGTGAGGTGGGCAGAAACAGGGTGCTGGGCTGTATAAAACCAGATGGAGGCCTTGTGTTTGCCACCTGTGTCTTAGGGATTCAGAAAGGGAAATCCTAGGCTGGCTCCCTTGTCAGCCCTGAGGGAACTGTAGAATTCTGATTGACACCCTCCAGAAAGCTACTGTCAGAACTGACTTTGCTGATATCTGGTCATTTGGGGATGCTGATAATTTTTATTTATAAAAGTGACATTCTTGTCCCCAAATAGATTCTTATATTTAACTGGCTTGCTCCTTTTGAGGGACACCCGAGTCTCCCAGCACTGCTCTCCGGCATCTCGGTGTAATCCTGTAAAGACAGGGAGGCCCCTGGCCTGTGCTCCAGTAGAGGGAGGGACACATGCCAGCCGGGAGGTTCAACAGCTCTGTCCTTACATCTGGGGTCCGAATTCGGCATTACACTCCTTCCCTGCCCTTACCAATCGCAGTTTCTGAAGGAAAAACTTTGAATTAGTGGTCATTACCCCTTGGACTAATTCCCCGATAAATTAGGGGAGGAGAACAGATAAGAAAAAGTGCCTCCTTCATCCATTCTCTGTCCCTTCTGTCAGCTGAAGTCTCCCTTGCTTCTTGTCTTGCAGCTGCCCAACATGTTTGGTGACCTTCGGTCCACGTTTATTGCCTTGATGATTGGATCCTATGCCTCCTCAGCAGTCACCTTCCCAGGAATCAAGGTGGGGTGTTGCAGCACATTTATTTTGGACTAGTGTCTGAGCAGAGGCCTCTTCCCAGGCTCCTTCAACCCTCTGAAGAAGGAAATAATTGTGGGTGTGGAGGCTGGCCCCACCTACCACTCACACCTGGGAAGATGCACCTGGGTACCCGTGGAGCCATGGGGGATAGAAAATGCAGGCATGTCATTATAGGTCACTTCTGCATTTCTAGGCTGGGATAGAGAAAGCCAATGGGGGAGTTTGTCCCTGATCCTGAGTCCACCTCCAGCCTCCCCACCCCCAGGTCTGTTGTTGTTGGGCTGTTACTTGCCATTAGTCCAAGTGCTGCTCTCAGCCAAGTTGGTTCAGCTGTTTCCCTGCCAGGCAGGATTCTGAGCCCATGGAAGTCACACAGGGTCAGCATGAAGCAAACACCTCATAGTCCATCAGCTCTGGTTCCTACTGTAAACCCTGTTGCTCCTACCAGGGCTACGAAGGGGCTTCTCCCTCCCCCGGCATCATCACCAAGTAAAATGCCCATTCCTGAGGTGTGTGTTGGGGAGGAGACAGATGAGGAGTCACAGATGTGGGCAGGTCACCTGGGAATCAAAGTTCTTGGAGGAAGGGCTAAACATCCTATGGACTTTCAGGGATTGTCACACTCCTGGAGTGTAGAGATGCCTGCACGTGCCTTCCCTGCCTCTTATCGCAGTGTCTAGCTGCTACTGGGCCCTTACCTCTGGAGCTGGGCAGTTTATGCCAGTACCCCGGGGACTCTTGTACTAAAAAATTTAAAATCAATTGTAATAGTGACAGTAACAGATCAACACACTCGTGCTCAGCAGGCTCCCCCCACTGCTGAGCACTCTACTAGGATTATACCTGTCTGACCCCCTCCACGGCACTGTGAGGACATAGGCTGCTCTTACACCCACTTCACAAAGGAGGAAAGTGAGGCAGCCACCTGCCTATTCCTCAAGTGGCATTGTTCGTACCTGTTATGTGTACTCCGCAAGGTGCTGGAGAAACATCAGTGGGCATGACTAGCAGGTTCCTGTTCCCAGGGAGCTAAGCTAAACTAACCGTAGAGGAATAAAAGAATCAAGACATCAGTATGCACAGCCAGTGGTATGACAGTGACGGGGAAGGTCAGAGGAGGTCTCTCTAAGGAAGTGACAGCTTCCAAAAGAAGACACATTGGGTTAATGACACGGCAGGGTGAGTTCAGGTAATTGCGATACAGAATGTCTGATGACCAAACTCCGAGGTTGACAGGGGTGTGCCTCCTCACACAGCTCAGCACAAGGAGAACAGGACAGTAGAATAACTCTGCCTGCTACCTACCTGGCTTCCCTGGGCTGACTCTGCCCCTTTGTGCCTTGCAGGTCATCTATGACTTTGGTGCCTCCTTCATCATCATTCTTGTGGTCTGGGCCGGCTGCTCTGGGCTAGTTTTCCTCAACTGCTTCTTCAACTGGCCTCTGGAGCCTTTCCCAGGGCCAGAGGACATGGACTACTCGTAAGTGGGTGTGCTGTCTGTCCCCACCCCCACCTAGTTTATGGTCCAAAGTGGCACTGACATGCACTTTCTGTGGCCTCCAGGGTGAAGATCAAGTTTAGTTGGCTGGGCTTTGACCACAAGATCACAGGGAAGCAGTTCTACAAGCAGGTGACGACGGTGGGGCGCCGCCTCAGTGTGGGCAGCTCCATGAGGAGTGCTAAGGAGCAGGCGGCACTGCAGGAGGGCCACAAGCTGTGCCTGTCCACCGTGGACCTGGAGGTGAAGTGCAAGCCAGATGCTGCAGGTACCCGCCATGAGGCCCTCACATGCCAGGCCTGCCTCATACCGATACCTACACCCACTTTCACACCCCCAAGATAGGGAGGGGCAGCCAATCCAGATCTGGAAGTCCCGGCCCCGCCTGCGGACTTTGTGGGTCTTATCTCAATTCCCACTTCCTTTCAAAAGGGCACATAGTACCATCCATCCTGTGTACAGAAAAGCACATTAGGACTCAGAGAGGGTAAGGGATTCATCCAACTTGTGTTCTACAGGTGGGTCACCCAACTCTAGCACGCACATCTTTAACCTCCCCCAGGGCCCATCCTCGATTAGACATGGAGTAATTAAGTCAGCAAATCAGCCTCCCCTCCACACATGCCAGGCCCCTGAGAGATAGGGGCCCCAGTTCTCCTGGAACACCTGTGGTCTTCTCCCCGCAGCAGCCCCGTCCTTCATGCAGAGCATATTCAGCCCCATCCTGCTGCTCAGCCTCCTCACCATGTGCATCACGCAGCTGCGGCTTATTTTCTACATGGGCGCCATGAACAACATCCTCAAGTTCCTGGTCAGCGGCGACCAGGACAAAGGTTGGTGGGACCTGGACCTTGGTGCACAGCCCCATAGGAAGATCCCTTCCCCACTGGTGGTTACTTCTGCCTCCTGAGGTTGAGCCCACTGCCTGACTGGCTGACCGCTATTAGGCGGGGCTGGACCAGTAGGGCCATGAAATGACTGAGTCTGAGGACCCATTGTTTGTCACAGCTGTTGTATCACAGCCAGCCCCAAGTGTTCTTTCATGTCCCCATTGGAGTTTCCTGGTGTAGGAGGGAAGGGAAGACTAAAATAACTACATGTATGAGGGGCGTGAGGTATATGTTTTTCATTGCCTGAGGGGGCTGGGGTGACGTGTTTGTGAATGAAAACATCGCAGGGAACAGAGTACTCTATCTGAGAGCCCATTGAAAGACTGCCTGTTAAACCCAACATCAGTAATCCCTTGGGGGGAACCACAGGGATGGTACAGAGAGAGCCTGGGCGCTGAGGCGGGCAAGCTGTCTCGGCTGGAGACTTGGAGGCAATT
This sequence comes from Noctilio leporinus, assembly GCA_004026585.1. Classification (NCBI taxonomy): domain Eukaryota; kingdom Metazoa; phylum Chordata; class Mammalia; order Chiroptera; family Noctilionidae; genus Noctilio; species Noctilio leporinus. The sequence goes on along the minus strand of PVIW01002278.1, from coordinate 149,049 downwards.
AGACTGGCACTGGGGATCCACACCCTGAACTGGAAATGGGGCCAGGGAGAGGCTTCCTCACGTGAGTATTCCAGCTGAGACTTGTTCAAGCCTGGTAAACAGAACTGATAACCTACACGCTCCTTTCCCAAAACAGCACAAAAGGTCTTGAGTGGATTAGAGATTTTGATTCTGCAAAGAAAGTCAGTACTTCCTCCCGGCCTGAGCTGAGTCAGCATTAGTCATCCCTAAGTGGGACAAACACATTCGGTAAATGCTTTTTATTGGCAGTCTCATTGGTGTGAACCTTTTTGTTGGTTTAATTGTTTTTCCCTTGGGACCGTAAGGAATTAAACAACTTTTTAAAGGGGATGAGAAATCCAGCCTTAACAAAAGGGAAAGATGACAAAGGTACCCAGAAAACACTGGTGCCACTGTGAAAATGTGCCCTTGTGAAATTTCCTAATGAATGCTGACATAGGAAGGCCTGTTTTTTTATGGGGAAAAAAATAACTTATTTAGCTTTGTTGAGGCCACAGGAATGCTTTCATTATGTAACACTCATTAAAATCTGGATGAACTTCGGGGAAAGCTGATCTGCACACCCTCTTGAAAACCCAGACCCAGGGAGGTGGAAACCCTGAAGTGTGCAGAGAAGGCCCTTAGAAAGCAGATCTCCCTGCTGCTCAGTCAGGAGCTTTTACTCATAGTCTCTGAGAAATCCTTTGCTGTCCAAGAGTTTTTTCCCAGCTGTTTCCGACATTCAGAAAATCAGTTTTAAGAAGTAGAGGAAGTTGGGCCAGGAAATTCCATCTGCAGCTGACAGGGCATTGGTTTTCCCCATCCTGCTCCTGTGAGCTGTTGTGCATGACACCCACAGCCCTGGTATGCCCAGAGGGACAGCAACAGGGTCAGAGAGCTGGTGGGGTGGATAGGAGACCAACTCTGGCTGCCTGGGGGGAGACTGACAGTGTCAGATACTCTGCAATCCATGGGATGGATTGTTTGACTTCTCTTGCCCTTGGAGTGAAGCTATGACAGAGCAGTGTTCCCAAAGGCCACATAACAGTGAGTTCTGCCAGGTCTGCAGACTTCCCCATTTGTGGTCCTCAGCAAGCCACAGGCCTGATTCAAGCCTGCCCATGACAAGGGACCAGCCTGCTGCACGTGATTAAGGCCCCAAAAGACAGGGAAACGTCACCAGGCCCCCTTGCTGGGCCTCCTGTTACCTCTTCTCATAGAAACCTGGCTCAAGCTCAGCCACCGTGGGTGCTCTGAGATTCAGGTCTAGGTGGGAAATGAAGTTTATGCTGGGCCCAGAGCTAACTAGCCTTTAAGGTTTGTGTGGCTAACCTTATTTCTTTCTGCTTTTTCACTTTGCTTTCTTGACGCAGTGATGGCCACTGGTAAGCAAGGGGGATGGTCAGGGAACACTGTGAAGTCCCCTCCCAGTGAGCTAGTCTTTGTTCAAGAAGGAACTCTTCCCCTGTCTCGTAGCACAGTGGATAAGGTGCTGGCCTGCACATCCAAAGGTCGCTGGTCCGATTCCCCAGCCAGGGCACATAACCAGGTTGCAAGCCAGGTCTCCAGCCATGTCTCCAGCCAGGTCTGTGCCTGGAGGCAGGTGAAAGGCAACCATATATTGACATTGATGTCTCTCTCCCTCTCTGCCTCTCTCTTCCCTTCTCTAAAAATAATAAATTAAAAAAAAAAAAAAAAAAAGGAACTCCTTGCCTTGAATTGCAAACATTCCTCTTAGAATGGGATAGTCAACTTCCAGTTTCCATTTGCCCCCCCATCCCCCCAAATGCCATCTTATCACATTGTTGACCGGCAGTTTTATACAAAAGCTAATGCAGGTGAAAGCTCGAGTTACTTGTTATCAGTCAACCACGTTTGGGCTTGAAAACAAATTTTTTTCATGACAGGTCAACAATGTGTTAATTTTAAGGCTCTTTGAAGATTGGAGCCCTTACATCAGAGCCCCGTGAGTGATGTCTTTCTAGAGACAGAACACTGATAGCCAGTCTTACACAAGGCCTCCCTCCCAGGCATTGGTAATTTTGTGGAGACTTCCTGGAGCTTCTGGGAAAACTCGTTGTGACACACTGGGTTTCATTAGCTGTTTCTTGGAAACAAGCAGGGGGTTTGGAGAAGAGAATAGGGTGTCTGCCCCTTGTTCTAGCTTTCATTTCAGGGTTCCCCTCAAGATCCTCAGTGATAAGAGGGGTCTGGACAGACCCCAGAAGGGCCTGTGGGTTGTTCGGTTGTTTTTTTTTTTTTTTTTTTTTTAAGAATTTATTCATTTTTGGAGAGGGAAAGGGAGGGAGAAAGAGGAAAGAAACGTGTGGTTGCCTCTCACACAACCCCAGCTGGAGTTCTGGTCTGCAACCCAAGCATGTGCCTTGACTAGGAATCAAACTAGTGACCCTTGGGTTCACAGGCCTGCGCTTAATCCACTGAGCCACACCAGCCAGTGGGGCCTGAGTTTTTAGACTGTCCAGTGCCTGCCCCTGGCTTCTGTCAGGAGCACCACCTTGACACAGCCCATCTTCCTCCCCAGTCAGCCTCTACACCTCCATTTTCGGTGTGCTCCAGCTGCTCTGCCTGCTGACAGCCCCTGTCATCGGCTACATCATGGACTGGAGGCTGAAGGAATGCGAAGATGCCTCTGAGGAGCCCGAGGAGAAAGATGCCAACCAGTGCGTAGGCCGGCCCGTGCCTGGCTCTCCGCCCCCCGTCAGATGTTAGGCAGGAGCAGGGGCCGGGGCAGGGTTGGGAGGAGGTATGTCTTCAAGTCAGCAGGAGAGGTGAAAAAGGGATGTTCTGGAGGCTTACCTCCCACAGGCTTGAAGACACTCGCTCACTCAGCTCGGCGCATATTTAGGTCTATTGCTTTTGCTTCTTTATAGAAATTCTTTGGTAGGCTGAAGTTTGGGAAGTACTGAGTTAGATGAAAACAAGAGGAAGGTCTGTGTGCAGACAGTGGATCTCAAACCATTCTGCTTTCAGGACCACACTCCAATCCTTAGTGGGAGAAGCACAATGAGTGAATGATCTTAGAGCAGTGCTGCCTTGCCTAGGAGGCTCACTCCATTCAGTGGGAGTGGTTAACTTGCTAAAACTATAACAGGTGCTAATAGATTTGTTCTTGATCATGAGCATTAAATAGGATACTGGAGCCCTACTTTATGTAAGGGTTGGGCTCTAAGACCAGAGGATGAGTTAAGTGCTGTCTGCTGTGACTCCACTTTAGTATAATAAGCTACTGTTTATTTTATCAGGCTTTGTGCCAAGCATTTAATGCATGGTATCGCAGTTAAGCCTCGCACCACCTCAGTGAGATGTGTACTCGTGTGATACCCATTTTACAGATGAGGGAACTGAAGCTAGGAGTTTGAGTCACTTTTGTGAGGCCACACAGAAGTGGTGGGCCTGGGACTCCTTGCACATCGCCCAGCACTTGGCATTCATCTGTGACTGGTGAGACTAGAGTCAGTAATAGTGAATTTACAACGAAATAATTATAGAGAATGCTTTGTTATCTAGGTCAGGTCTTACAGCCAAGAGGTTATTTGTGCCCATTCCGGTTCCATCTGCTGCATATTTATTTCTACTTCACTCTCTCCTGCCACCTCAAGGGGAAATCCACTCACTCCCTTATTTGGCTTACTATCTGCCTGATCTGCAGCTCCCTGCAGGACTAGGTGAAGCTGAAGCCAATGATGAAGGAGGTTTCACCATATCCTACCTTGGGCACACTGTTCCTTCCTGCCCCATCCCTTGAGCTTACTCTTCACTAAAGCAGTGCATTATCTTGATGACCATCTTCTCGTTCCTGACCTCTCCACCAAGGTTCATGCTCAGCACTTGGTCAGGAGGGTGCAAGGGGAGTCCTCAGTGCTGATCCAGCCCCGATAGTCCCTGCAACATGCTTAGGTGGTCTCTGAGACTTGAGTTGTCCACAAGCTGTCACTCGCAGGGCATAACTTAGTGGGAGAGCCCATCTTCCTCTGGGGAGCTGTCCGCTCCAGTGTATTCCTTGTCTCTTCAGAGGTGAGAAGAAGAAGCGGGACCGGCAGATCCAGAAGATCACCAACGCCATGCGGGCTTTTGCCTTCACAAACCTGCTGCTCGTGGGCTTTGGGGTGACCTGCCTCATTCCCAACCTGCCCCTACAGGTGGGTGTGGGAAAAGGGACATATCATGTAGGGTAAGGGGACAATGAGTCTAAAATGTGCATAATGTGTCGTGAAAGCCATCAACCAAGAGAATAGTGACTTGATTCATTTCATTCAGCCAACCAACTAGCCAGCCCCCTGTTATTTACCTGTTACCTGCCAGGCTTTAGGCCTGATCCTGGAAGTGAGCTGTAAATAACACTGGAATTGCCTTTTACAGAATATTATTCTTTATGAAGGCATACTGTTCCTCTTGGTCTTCTGTGCATATGCTTACCATAAATACCACCATTATACCATTTTCCAGAACTATGTCAGGTAGTTGTGTGGCTGCTTATTTCGCATTGCTCAAACAGCTGAAATTTCAGGGGAGATCAGTTGGGGGGAAATGGGATAAATGTGATACAACAACAACAAAATGAAATTCAAGTACAAAAACAACCAGCTGAAATTTGATGTCCAAAGAGGGCTAACCTGGTGTAGATGGAAGCATCTGTTCCTCAGGTACAAGAATGCCTGCAGGGTCTGTACATTGCAGAGGGTGGAAAAAGATTGTGATAATCGCTGGCATCTGGATTCAAAGCATAATGTCATTCCATAGATTTCTGATGCTTTTGAAAGCTGACTTTTGGCAGGGAATGCGAGTGAGGTAGATTTTGTCACCTGTTTGGTTCCACCTTTAGGTCCGTGAAAGTGTACTAGTCCCAACTCCCAAGATTATTAATTTTGAGGGATTCGAGTAATGACATTGCTTCCAGGTGGATATAGGCTGAGGTCAGGTGGTATTTTGGGCCAGGTCCAGGAGGAAAGCAAGAATTCCTTCCTTTTTACAAGTGGCCACGTGTTGAGGCACATTGACTACTCAGGTGTGCGCCACGCACGGGTATTAGCACGTGAATATGCCTACACTGCATTCAGAGCAGAGTAAACCATTGGAAACTTGTACCAGTTCCAAGAAGGAGTGTTATTACCTTCCTGGTCCCCTCCTGGCCTCCTGGTGATTCTCCTCTGCAAGACTGACAGGCTCTTGCCTGGTCCTGTTGAGGGTCAGTTCTTAGTAGGGACAGTTATTTGCTTTTTACCTTTTTTACTGACTCAAAAGTTATCATGGAAAGAAAAGTTGTGAAAAAGGGACAAGGCATTTGAAGTGGAAAGGGGGAGCCTGCCCAAGTGTGTGCTTGAACATTTGGGTACAGCCCTCTTTCAACACTGAAGAGAGTAGCCCTTGCGCCCTCCACCCTCACATTCCTGGGAACAGGTCCTGGCTGTTGAGTGTAGGATATAGCAGAGCTGTGCATGAGAGATAAACAAAGCATCCTGGAGGTGAAGTAGACAACTCTTGTGTCTCTCAAATCATTAACAAGTGCCTCTGAGAACTTGCTAAATCTGCCAGCAGCAACCTTCTTTTATTTTTACTGATTTGAGAGGTGGAGTGGGGGAAGCATCGATTTTGTTGTTCCACTTATTTATGTATTCGTTGGTTGCTTCTTGTATGTGTTCTGACTGGAAATCAAACCCACAACCTTAGCATATCCAAATGACAATAACCAACTGAGCTACCTGGCCAGGGCCAGCAGCAGCCTTCTTAAGATGCAAAGCTTTCCACCCTGGCTGGTGTGGCTCAGTTGGTTGGAGCATTGTCCTGTAAACCGAAAGGTCTCAAATCCAATAGCTAGTGAGGGCACACACCTGGGTTTCAGGGGTTCAGTCCCCATTCAAGGTATATCTGGGAAGCAACTGATCAGTGTTTCTCTCCTCTCTCCCCCTTCCCCTGGCTCTGGGGAAAAAACAAACAACAAAAAAACATACTTCCTAAGAACGTTAGAGTCTGAGTGACCAGACAAGGAAGACCCCTAGGCACAGTTCTCACCCAGGTCAGCAGTCATGATTAGTGATCTCCTACTTAGTGCTACTGATACATATTTAACAACAGTCCATTGTTGGAGCTGTGGCAGGGAAGGGGGAAGAGGAGCTTAGTTTTCTTTCTTTCTTTATTTTTAAAGATTTTATTTCATTATTTTTAGAGAGGGGAAGGGAGAGAGGGAGAGAGACATCAATGTATGTGGCTTTTCACCAGCCACAGACCTGACTGGAGACCTGGTTTGCAACCTTGTTAGGTGCCCAGGCTGGGGAATCGAACCTGCAACCTTTGGGTTCGTAGGCCGGCATCTCATCCACTGTGCTAGCGGCCAGGGCTAGGAGCTTATTTTTAGCCTTTGCCAATTTCCATGGTATAATTGCTCTCATTGTAGCTGTAGCTGATTTCAATCATTCTGATGTCACCAACTGTGAAGTAACATACCATCATATGGTATATCTACCAAAAACCTTAAGAGCGTAAATAATAGTAAAACAATTAGGAAGTGATAAATTTTCAGTATTCATTGCCTTTGTTTTTAATATAATTTAATCAATAGTTTATAATAATGACTGTGTTTAACAAATGGCTCACAAAATACCTGAAAATTCAGGAACTGGCGCTGCAAATATGGTGTGAGGTTGCTGGTGTTCCCATTGCTCAGACCCCAGGACGTGGATTAGAGGGGCACAGTGAGGGCCCTCTCATGTCCTCTGCTCACTCTCTGTTCTCCCTCAGATCATCTCCTTCATCCTGCACACCATTGTGCGGGGATTCATCCACTCTGCTGTTGGGGGCCTGTACGCTGCTGTGTAAGTCCTGGTGGCTGCGGGTGGCCTGGGGGCAGAGGGTGAGGGAATGACTTCAGGGAGGGTTGTGGTGGGACTGAGATCCTGAGGGGACCAGCCTGCCTGGTCATTTTCTTGCATTGGGGACAGGTACCAGGGCTTCTGTTGCATGTGTCAGGGGAAGGCTATTCCTGGCTGGAGGTGGGTCAGTAGGCAGACAGTTGGGTGCCCACAAGTCCCGGCATTTAACACGAAGTCAGTTCTCCCAGCCGGAGGCAGTGCCTCTGAGCAGCCCACATTGCCTTGGGGGTTGCTGCTCCTGCTCCACCAGCCTTGGGCTGCCTCAGGTTGCTCAAGGGAGGGGCAGGGGTGGGTTCCAACCGCCCAAAGCCAGATGTTGGGTGTTGATATTTAAAGCACCCTCAGCAGGGACAGTGCCACAGGAAAGACTTAGCCCAGAAGATATAAGTTCTCACCCAGAATCTCACAGTCTTCCTTTATCCACAGCCTTTTCAGGCCTTGGCTAACATAAAACCTGCCTCCTCCTTTTGCAAGAGGCCACACATGCATAAGGAACCACAGTCTTCTTCCTTCTTTGGGGCTTGGCTCAAAAATTGGAACCATGCCCCGGTCATGTGACTGTGTTAGTTGGAGCATCATCCCATACACCAAAAGGTCGAAGGTTCAATTCCCCCTCAGAGGACATACCTAGGTTGCTGGTTCGATCCCCTGTCAGAGATAAAGTGTGAGATGTTTCTCACATTGATGTAATCTCACTGTCTCTCTCTCCTTTTCCCTCTCTCTAAAATTAATATATTCTTTAGTGAGGTTTAAAAAAATTGGAACCCAAATATCATCCACTGTCTTTCTCTGACCAAAGACCAGATTGTTCACTGCTGGGACCCCCTTCCTGCCTCTGGGACCCCAGAGCCTTACGTTTCCTAAGATTTTGCAGGAACTCTGTCCCCCTCTCAACAGCATTGCATGGGGGGTCATTCCAGGTCTGCATGTCCCCTCCCCACTCAGGCCTGGAGGAAGTTGCGGCTGCCCTGGCAGGGTCTGAGGGAGTCTGCCGAAAGCTCTGATGCTGCGTTTCCATGATTACACAATTGCTCCCCTGGATGAGGGCACAGCAGAGCCAGGCCCAGCCTTTGTCCTGCTCCTTGGGCCTGTTTCCCAAGCTGCAGATTCCTCCTGGCACTACACTTTCCACTCATCTCAGCTAGATACCCACAAGCCCAGGATGCACCTGGGCAGAGCGAGGTCCTCCCTAGAGCCTGGGGCCTCAGGTTGGTCCAAAAGAGACACTCACTTTGCACGACTGCTCAACAGGAAGCACTCTGAAGGCAGTCACCCCACTGTTCTCTGAAGCTATTCCTACCTCATCTCTGGCATCAGTGCACCTAGGGCCAGGCTGGGGCTGAGGGGCATTTAGAAAGCCTGAGAGTGGTAACTTCAGTGACATGTTCTCTATTGCCCTGGCAGGTACCCCTCCACCCAGTTCGGCAGCCTCACAGGACTACAGTCTCTGGTCAGTGCCCTCTTTGCTCTCCTGCAGCAGCCCCTGTTTCTGGCCATGATGGGTCCTCTGCAAGGAGATCCTCTGTGGGTAAGAAGGGCCAGAGAGGGCAGTGGGTTACAGGCACCTGCCCCACTCTGATGAATGGGAGCTGAGAGGCATTATTCTGGGGCCACCAGAGCCCTGAGGACAGATAGCTTGGGAACTTTGGTTAAAATCAAATTAGGGTTCCCTTGTGAATAGTGGCTGGGCAGGAGCAGAAGTGACCTTTCTGGCTCTAATTTTGAGATAAATAGAATCTAGTTGCTGTCCCCACCCCACTCTGGAGATTCGGATCAGTAGGTCTGAGGTCAGGGGTTGGGGGAGGGGGTGGGTAGGGGTGGTGGCAGAGGGCAGGCCCTGAGGGCTGCTGGGCGGCCTACAGTTGCAGACAACTGGGAAATTCTGGCGCTGGAATGTGGCCCCTCCAGTCTCCTGAACATTCCAGTTTCAGTTTTTCCTCTCCTCTTCTGTGACCTCCCCTTCCCCAAACCTGAGGGTGAGGAAAGGTCTTCAGTTGGACTCTGCAAAAGACCACAGCCCCCACCTAGTCACCTGCCCCATGTGATGGCAACTTTTATCCCTGCTACCCCAGGTGAACGTGGGGCTGCTCATCATGAGCATGCTGGGGTTCTGCCTTCCCCTCTACCTCATCTGCTACCGGCGCCAGCTGGAGAAGCAGCTGCAGCAGAAGAGGGAAAACGACAAGCTTTTCCTCAAGCTCAACGGCTCATCCAACCAGGAGGCTTTTGTGTAGTGCCCACCACCTCGGAACTGTGGCCTCGTGCCCTTGCTTAAGTGACTCACCAGTGTCCTCCTCCCCACCCCAGTGGACCTCCACGCACCCCCAGGAACCTCTCCTTCACCGTGTTGGAGTCCATGCCCCTTCCCTGCCCTGGAGCTCTGCTATGGAAGGACCTGAGAGAGCCTGGGCATGTGATTTTCCTACTGCTAGAAGCAGGGGCCACCCTGGGCTTGGCTCTGCTACCTCTGAGGGGCTCTGGAGCCTTGAGGCTCCATGGTGACTGTAAGAAGAGCCAAGAAGACCCCCGACAGGCAGTCTGTCCCTCAAGTATCTGCTTTCTGCCTCTTGCCAAAGCTGAGGGGTCTGCCATTCACTGCCTACCACCTACCCCTTGGCTGCATGCCCACTGACCACTCCTGCCTGAGGACAAAGCCTTGCACTGTGTGCACCCCCTGGCCTGGCCCCTCATCTCCTCCCCTGGTCACTCTGAGGCTGCCTGAGGAAGGAAGGACCCGCTTCCTGTTGTTGGTGCTAACTCCTTTGTAATTCCAGCCTCCTGACGCCTGTCATAGCCTGTGCTCCCACTAGAGGCCTGTGGAGAAGCTCCCCTGGCTTGGCCTGGGGAGGGGATGGAGGGCTGGTCATACTAGGCTCAGGAGTTGGGGATCCGTTAGCAGTCCCTAACGTCCTCCCTCAGGACCTAAGTGGAGAGCAAGTTTCCACTGCCACCCGTCATCCAGTCTGTGACCTGAAGGAGATGAAAAGGGCACCAGTAGGGCACCTCCCGACACACACTCACACTACACACACACTACACACACTACACACACACACACACACACACACACACAGGCTGATAGGGAAGTCCAGGCCTGCTGGGGAGGTAGATATGTGAAGGGCCTAGGGGTGTGTGTACGTGTGAGAGATGATACGTGTGGGATGGTGGTGAGGTGTGGGCCATGGGCATCTGCTCTCATTCTCCCAGAGCTGCCCCTGGGCAGCCAGGCCTGCAGCAGGGGAAGCACCCAGGAGCCAGCCTGCCTGGTCCTGGAGCCGGCAGGCCATGGGGCCACAGTGCCCTCTGCCGGCAGACTCCCCAGGTCACTGGCGCTGCCCTTCCTTCCCCCAGGGCCTGGTTTATCAATCCTCCACCAGGACTTACAAAAATGGGCCTGGGGCTTCCTGGGAGTACGGAGAATGCTGGGTGGATTTTTAGGGTTATAGTTTTGTGGGGTTTTTCATTTTAAGTTTTATCAGACTCCTTTTTATAAAGCAATAAATCCAGGTTGCCCCTGCTAGCATATCAGTTAAGGGCTACATGTGCCTGTTTTCAGCTTAAGGAGAAAAGGCAAGATAATTCTAGAACTGTACATATACATCTGAAACCTATATAATTTTATTAACCAATGGTACCCCAATAAATTCAATTCAAAATAAAACAAAAAAGACAAGGTGTTCTTAAACTGACCAGCCCCTGTCATACTGAGCTGCTCACAGTCTCTCTGGATGATCGCCAGTTTGGGAGGGAAGGGCCAGGAGGGGAGCCCCTCCATCCCCAACCAAGTTGGGCTTGTGCGGATATCTTTAAAGTGTGGGCCATCCCCTGTTGCTTCTCCCAGCCAAAGGGGCTAATGCTGACCGCCTTTTATCCCTGCTCAGATATCCTGTCATTGATCAGATAACTATCTTGAGGGTTCCTCCTGAGTTCTAGACACAAGGTAATCCCAGGAGAGCTTTAGGCTCAGGGAGGGAGGCAAAATGTGGGGGAAACAAAGAACTGGAAGGGGCAGGTCCAGGCCCAAATTCAAGATCTGTGTCAGCATCTGGGCACCTTGAACACACAGTCTTCCTTGGTTTCAGCCCCTTCAAATATTAAAAACAAGAACTCAAAATATTTAGAATTTTTATAAGATTTTATTTGAGCCAAAACTGACAATTGCCTGGAAGCAAGGTCTCAAATGCTTTTAAACAACTTTTTTTTTTTTTTTTTTTTTAAGAGAACAGCCCTGCCTGGTGCAGCTCAGTTGATTGGGCATCATTCTGTGAACCAAAATGTCACTGGTTTGATTCCCAGTCAGGGCACATGCCTGGGTTTCAGGCCAGGTTCCCAGTTGGGGGTATGTGCAAGACAACTGATCATGTTTTCCTCTCTTTGTCCCTCTCTTTCCCACTCTCTAAAAATGAATAAATAAAGGCCCTGACTGGTGTCACAGTGGATAAGGCACCGGCGTGCAAACCCAAAGGTTGCTGGTTCGATGGAGCTTCTTGGAGCTTGTTTAGTATGTGGACTCCAGGTCTTGCCTGTGACCTAGAGAGAATCTGGAACCTGTATTTTGCTTTGTCCCTCACCCCACAAGGCCTGAGACCAGTGAGAGAGGAGTATATTTGGAGGAAATGTTGATTAGCAAGGATTAGCAAGGGCCCTTCCAGGTAGGAAATCATTGAGGTTACAGACAAGGCTTGTCCTATCCCAAGCAGCACCTGAAGTAGGAGCTGCTGCCTCTTCCACCCAACTGCAGGGTGTGGGCACTTTGTGGAAAGAAGCAGGCACTGACAAGTTTAGGTGGGAAATTAGTCTAGGGCCAGCAGTGCATGGGAATTAAAAGTACGAAAATGGGAACAGGGTACCAGACTGGCTACCAGTCACCATGAAGTGGAGATAATACCCTCACCTTCACATCCCCTCCCCCTCTTAGGGCCCAGTCACTCCGCTCTGATGATAGAGTTAATAGGTAAGTACATACCTTCCTATTACTATCATCAAATTGTGATAACAAATCCAACAATTAAAAAGGTACTATAGATGGATGTAATACAACAACAATAAAATTTAAAAAAAAAAAAAAAAAAAGTACTATTGCCCTGGCTGGTGACACGGTGGATAAGGTGCCAGCCTGCGAACCCAAAGGTCACTGGTTCGATTCCCCAGCCAGGGCACATGACCAGGTTGCAAGCCAGGTCCCCAGCCAGGTCTGTGGCTGGAGGCAGGTGAAAGGCAACTATACATTGATGTCTCTCTCCCTACATCTCTCTCTAAAAATAGTAATAAAAAAGGTACTGTCATTTCTGTTTTACAGTCAGAAAATTTGAGGCCCAGGGAAGTGGAGTAACGTGTTCAAGATTAGAGCCAGGACTTGCAGATGGGTCTTAACATTATTGGAGCAACCAAAGAAAGCCCTCTAGACCAGGACGTTCCTTTTGCAGCAGTAGCGCCAGGGGCCACCAGGCTTTGGCAGGCAGGAGGCAAAAGCTTGAGGAAGGGGAGCAAACCCAGGCAGCACTTTCTTGGTGCCAAGATCCCTCCCAGCATGGGATGACCTCTACTCAGTAGTCATCTTGGCCCTGGAGGCAGTGGAGCAATCCTCTGGTTACCCCAACCCTTGTGAGGAGTCCCCTTCCAATGAGAAAGGGACCATGGGTGGATGAAAGGTAATGAGCACCAAGCAGCCACAGTCCTCTATTTTCTTCTTCTTCTTTAGGCTTCTGGTGGGAAGGAGCAGGAAACCTAGCCAGTGGTTTCAATCAGAATGAGGAAGGAGGCAGGGCCAGTCTCGGAATCATTGACAAGATCCCTTCTTCTCTGTAGTCCTCCTCGACTCAGATCTAGGTGTTCCTTTGTTGGCTTCCTCCAGACACTGCTGGCCTCTATCTGCAGCTCCAGTCTGCCTGGACCTGGACTGGGGAAGGTTCCAACCCTCCAAAGGCCATAGGTAGGGTTGCAGGTGCCTTTCTGTTTTGCTTCATGTCCATTCTCCTCTTGTACTCAGCATCATCCTGGTCCAAACAACTTCTGCTTAAGCCTTCCTCGTCCTAGCCCTGGGCTGTACAGCCTTTGGAGGCCCTCATGCTGCCCTGAGCTCCAAGGACGTTGACAGTGGAGGCAGATCTAGTATTCGGGGTCCATGTGCAGGACTGCCCCAGACAGCAGCTGAAACACATTCAGCCCAGTGAAGTTTTTTTTTTTTTAAGATTTTATTTCATTATTATTAGAAAGAGGGGAAGGGAGAGAGGCAGAGAGGGAGAGAGACATCAATGTATGGTTGCTTTTCACCTGCCTCCAGCCACAGACCTGGCTGGAGACCTGGCTTGCAACCTTGCCATGTGCCCTGGCTGGGGAATCGAACCTGCAACCTTTGGGTTTGCAGGCTGGCGCCTTATCCACTGTGCTACCAGCCAGGGCCCAGTGAAGTTTTTGATGTACTTGCAGATCAGTCTGTGAGCAGAATTTGAGCAGATATGCAACTGGGGTGGGCAAAGGGAGGTGAGGGGCTTCAGTTGGAGAGCTCTAAGGAGTCAAGCAGGATTGAGTTTTGGGGGCTGTTTCAGCAACAGTGCCCTCTGGAGGATAATATGGTGGCTTCTCATGGGCTGTAGGGGCAGTGAGGCGCCCTATCTGGTCCAGTCACCAGGGACCCAACTGAGGGTGGTAGCCCATTTTCCCCAAATAGAAATGTGGGATTACGGGAGTAAGAAGCCCAAGACTGCCAGTGTGAGGAGTTGGTTTTTCACAAGCTGCTGGCCTCCCCTGGGGTTGGGCGTCAGGGTGAGCAGGCAGGCTCTGTGAGCCCTTTTGCCCCCCGTGTCCTAACTTACCCCAACCTCTCGAGTGAGCACACAGCTTTCCGAATCTCATGAAGGAGAAGCAGCAGCATCTTCCAGAGGGGTGGCCCGCCAGCCTGGGGTTACCACCTGTGTTCCTTAGTCTCGCAGGCAGCATGTTCACGGCTCTGAAGTGAGTCTCTCTCAACTCCCTGCTGGGTCTGCACTGTGGCCCTGGAAGCTCCCACCCCCACCACACATACCACATCAGTGGCCTTAGGCAAGTCTTGCGCCTCAGTTTCCTTATCTGTGAAGTGGAGAGGATACCCTCACTATGAGGCTTGGTGAACATAGAGGTGAATCATTTGCACAGTAGTATACCTAGCACTTAATAGGCACTTAACAAGTGACATTTGTATAACCCTGGAAGAGTATAGCACAGGAAATAAGGGCCACCCACACTTGTCCCTACTGCCCACCTCCCGCTCCCCCAATTATAATAGGACACCTACTTGAGGCAGCTCTGACCAGGACAGACTTGTGGCCAAGTAAAGGTAGTGGAGTCTGTTTCTGCTGACCCTACCCCTCTCAGAACCCCTCTTTAAGCAAAATGCCTTAAGAAGTTGTCCCCTTGTTCACTTTTATGTCTTTCATGTGTTGGTAAGAGACTTGGCCAAAAAACTGCTCAAGATAATCTCTAAATGGTAAATATCCAGGCACTCTGATGGATTTATGTTGAGGTGCAGGTGACTCGGATCACAGCATGTGTGTAGCACCTCCATACCACCTTGTAAAACTGCTTAGTGGTGCCTTTGTGTGCGTGCATGTGTGTGTGTGTGTACATGCGTGAGTGCTTGTGTTGAAGTATGAGATGTATTCCAAGTATGTTAGGTGTGAGTGTGTTTAGTGGAGTGTGTATGGGCTTGGCTGTGTGCTCTCTTCCTGGATGAAGAAGAGGGAAAGGGCCTTGCCTCTCTCAGTCCCTTTCTATTGCTGGAAAGACCTAGGCAGGTGCCATCCAAGGACCCAGAGCAGGCCCTCAAAGTTGTGCCTGAAGGGTTAATCTGTTCTCCGTGTTAACCAGGGTCAGTACAGTGTCACTGATGACCTAGTAGTGACTCTGACTCTTCCTGCCCCTTTGCTCTTTCTAGCACCTAGCTTACTTCCTGGCACATAGTAAGCACTCAATAAATGTTTGCTGAGAATGATGAGAACTTCTTCCTCCTCAATTCCTGTGTCTCTTTCTCCCAAAGTCACACACTCCCTTGCCTCTTGTCTTTTGCTCAGATTCCCTGTAACTTACCCAAAATATGCTCTGTGGGCCACCCCGCCTTCCCTTGTTCTGCACCCACCATGGCCCAGCTTTGCAGGTGTGGCCTTTGCACTGTCAGTTGAAAAGGTGGGGAGGGATATGTGGGGGGCCTCTTGGGTGGGAAGACAGTGAAGGCTGTTAGTAAATTTTGGTTCTAGGGGAGGGAGTGCACCCTTGTCCCTTTCGTTCTGAGATGGTGGACATTGGCATGACAGCAGCCTTCTACAGAAATCACAGCAAGCTGTCCACCCTCCTGCCAGGACCCTGGTCAGTGGCAGCAGGTGGAAGGGAGCAACTGGCCACCCTCCCCCACATCGAGTCCTGGGGAAAGCCCCACCACCAGGGAGGGGAGGGGGCAGCCTGATTGTCTGATGTCTAGCCTCTGACCTTGCTGGGGTGGTGGGGGCTTAAACTGTGGGGACAGCTGGGGAAGGGCTGAGCAGTGGCACCCTGTACAGTAGCCAAGGCAGAGAGATGCTAGATGGGTGTCCTACTTGTCAGGACCACAAACTCAAAGCTGGGGCTCTGCCATTTCCTTTGTTGTCACTTTTCATCTTACCGAGTTTGATCGAGACAGCACAAAAGAAATATTTCTCTCTAATATAAGTAGAGCCACAGCATGAGCTCTGTGCTGCTACAGGGGCAGCTAGACCTTGACCTCTGCGCCAGGGACATGCGGAATTAGTGGGGACTGTTGGGCCCTGGAGGCCGCAGGCCGCATCTCAGGGGACAGCCTTGACACAGCTTCAACCAATTATGGCCATGTGGGGTTGAGCCCAGTGTTGCCAGATCTTCTGATTTTCTTTCAAGAGAGCTGGAAACCCTGCTTCTCTCTCTCTATAAAATATCCCTATTTTCAAATGTTGACTTAAAAATCCTCTTAAAATATCATAGCTGCTTTTAACCCTATGCAGGCCAAACACCATCAGAGGTAGAGACAGAAGTGGAGATAAAGTGCTTCCTCACTTTATCTATTGTGTATTTCCTTGATTCCAGCAGATTTTATATTTATCTTGCTTTAGATGTGGCTCTACCTGGGCTGGACCTATGTCTTCCCCAGCCTGGTACGTAATAAATGTTATTGAGTCTGGCTTCTAGAGTGGCCCACAGTTGCTATTTAGGGACACAGAATTGTCAGGCAAAACTGAAGGCCGAGCCAGCTCACCCTCATGGGCTTGAGTTCCTGCCTATGGCTTGGCCTGGCCAACACACTCGTCTGCCCAGTGGGACAAGCTGGGCAGCCAGGATCATGTGTTTGTTTGAATGGTATCTGTCTCTCCACTAGAACAAATGCTCCTTGAGAGCTGGCATGTGCTGTGCCTTTGTCATTGTGATACCTCCAGTGCTTCAAATGGTACCTGGTATAGAACAGTTGCTCTATAACTATTTGGAGGATGAATTTTTAAAAAGATGTTATTTATTTATTTTTAGAGAGGGGAGGGGAGGAAGAAAGAAGAGAGACATTGATGTTTGAGAAAAACAGTGATAGGTTGCCTCTCACATGCTTCCAAGTGGGGACTTGGCCCGCAGCCCAGCATATGCCCTGACCAGGAATTGAACCAGTAAGCTTTTGGTTTGCAGTTTGGTACTCAATGTGCTGAACTACACCAACCAGGGCAGAGGATGAAAGTTTTAAAAGAGAGAGACAGAAATAAAATGAAAAGAGGCTGAAATACACTGAGACAGAAGCTGGGAGAAGAGCATACTCGCAGCAGCCAGGAAGGACAGAGCAGAAGATGGAAACAGTGAAACACAGTCTCCCCGAGATACCCAGAGATGGGTTACAGGGGTGTTTGTGACCAAGGCAGTATCAAGGGCCAGCCAGTCAGGAGAAACCATCCAGGGGCCGGAACCTTGAGAGGCACAGACACCAAATTGAAGGAGAGACAGAGACAGAGAGGCAGAGAGACAGAGAGAGAGGGATCAAGACAGAACAGAGAGCAGACAAAGGGAAAGCAGACAGCAGTGAAGAGAAGATAAAAGAGCCCTGGCCAGGCAGCTCAGTTTGTTAGAGAGTCATCCGGATATGCCAAGATTGCTGGTTGGAACCCCCAGCCAGGAGACATACAAGAATCAACCAATGGCCCTGGCTGGTGTGGCTTAATTGGTTGGAGCATCTTCCTGTAACTGAAAGGTTGTGGGTTTGATTTCTGGTAAGGGCAAGTGTTCGATCCTCTGTTCAGGCACATACAAGAAGCAACTGATGTTTCTCTCTCTCCCTCTTCATTCTTCTCTCTCTAAAAGCAATGGGAAATGTCCTCAAGTGAGGATAAAAAGGAAAACCAATGAATGCATAATTAAGTGGAATGATAAATCAATCTCTAAAAATCAAATAAAATCAAAATTTAAAAAAAAATAAGAGAGAAGATGAAAGAAATGCAGGCTGAAGATGCATTACCCAGAGTAGAGTGACAAAGACTGATGATAGGGGTGGGGAGAGACAGGAAGAGGGTAAAGAAAGACAAAGAAATGAAAAGGGACAGAGGAGAGGAGAGATAACAAGAGAGAGATTAAAGACAGATTTAAGGAAAAACACAGAAAGGTAAAGAGACAGAGGGATGAGGTAAAGAGGGGAGACAGAATGATAGTCAGGAGAGCTAGAGAGGGGGATAGAGGGAGAGAAGATAGAGAAGTACAGACGATGGAGATAGGGAAGGAAACAAAGGGAGACCTGAGAGACAGAAAGATCACCATGACACCGGAGATTAACTTTTTTTGTTCCAAGGACCAGGGGGACAGGGAGGCCCTGTATCTAAAAGAAGGTGTTGGGGTCTCTTGTTGGTGAAGTGTGGCTTGTACTGGCCACCAAGGAATCAGTAGGGCAGCAGGAACATGGTCTTGGAGTCATGGAACTGCTTTCGTGCCCATTGGTGGCACTTGCTGCCTGCAATCTTCTCCACCTTCATGATCTGGATTGAGTGGGTGTGGGCATGAAGCCAGGTCCCCATGTCTGGGCAGCACTGGGTGATGGCACCTGCAGTGGTCAGGTTCCGGTACATGTTGTGGGTCCCACTATGGGAGTTGTAGCACAACCAGATACCAAAGTTTTTCACCTGAAGGGGGCATTTTTCAAACACCTGCCTATAGTAGATAATTTTCCCTGAAGATTTAGTCATATATATATTTTTTGATTTAGTCATATTTTAAAAAATATTTTATTCATTATTTTTAGAGAGGAGGGCAGGGAGGGAGGAAGAAAGGGAGAGAAGAATCAGTGTATGGTTACCTTTCACCTGCCTCAGATTTATTTATCTTCTTAAGCTGAGACACAAAGCACCAGAAGCAGGACCTGGCAATGACTTGGTTAGGTGCAAAGATGCACATGGGGTAGAGGGCAGTGTGTGGCACTTGGGGGTGGGCAGGCAGGGTCCCACCACCTTGTACTCTCACAGTGCCAGGCCTTCATAGCCTCTCTAAGTTTGCCACCACCCATAAACGGTGAAGCTTGACTTCTTTCTCTCCTTTTAAGCCTGGAACTTGTAGAGGTAGCTTTGAGGGGCAGCAATGTCCATCTTTTCTTCCTCACAAAACCCCTCCCCACAGCAATAATAACATGGGAATGTGCCCCACACTGCAAAAAAATTACTTTACATACAATACATTGCCTCAAAGCAGGCACTGTCATTGATTCCCAGCAATCCCAAGGAGCAAGCACTGTCATTGCTCCATTTTACAAGTGAAGAAGCTGAGGTAGCACAGAGAGGTTCAGTAACTTCCACAAGGTCACACAGGTGGCAAGTGGTAGGCCTGGGACTCCAGGATATTTAGGGGCTCTGCTCCCACAGTGGTGCTGTTGGCTCAAAGTGGAGACCAGTTGAAGAGTGCTGCAGCCCCTGCATATAAGGGCTAACTCCTATGCACATCTAAAGCAAAGCTTGTTAGAGTAAGGCTAAGGTAAGAGACATAGGAAACAAACCCTGGCTTAGTAGTCCAATTCTAGACTATCATCCTGATACTCCAAGGTCATAGGTTTGATCTCCAAGCAAATCAATGTTTTCCTTTCTCTAAAATCAGTTTAAAAAGGCGGGGGCAGAATGGGTGGGTGGGGAGGGGGACAGAGGGGAGCAAAAAGGGGATGGATGTAATACAACAACAATAAAATTAAAAAGAAAAAGAAAAAGAAAAAAGCACTTAGAGCAATACATAATATGAGCTCATAAATGTTAGCTTTTATTATCATTTATTTCTTTCTGGTGAGTTAGGAGTGGCAACTAAACCACTATGCTCATATCAAATATAAAAGTATTAGCAGTGATTTTTTAAAAAGATTTTATTTTATTATTTTTAGAAAGAGGGGAAGGGAGAGAGGCAGAGAGGAAGAGAGACATCAATGTATGGTTGCTTTTCACCTGCCTCCAGCCACAGACCTGACTGGAGACCTGGTTTGCAACCTTGTTTTGTGCCCTGGCTGGGGAATAGAACCTGAGACCTTTGGGTTCGCAGTAGCAGTGATTTTTGCATATCACATTTCATTTTGTCAAAAAATGATGTAAATTAATTCAAAGAACATGTACATACTTTAAAATACTAATTTATTTTTAAAATCATTGCATTGATATTTTTGTTTGTTTGGGGTTGTTTTTTTTAATTTAATTTAATTTTTTTTTTTTTTTTGGCAGTGTTGTCCTAAGGAGCCATGCACTTAGAAGAGCACTTGTACGTAAATTTGGCTATTAATATTTTTTGACACAACTCTTTCCTAGATGTCAACCAATCCCACTGGGGAGGCCCGAACATACAGGTGCACCGACTCCGGCTGCAGAACTGTCACACCTAGGACCCTGCCCAACCCCTCCGCGTCTGCTCCGCCTACGGGCAGGGTCTCGGACTAGCCCCGAGCCCACCCCGGAAGCCTGCGCCCCGGCAGGATTGAGGACCCGAGGGGACCGCGGGAGAAGGCTCCGCCTCCGCGCTGAGGTCAGCGCGCACCGCTGCGTGTGACGCTCTGGTTGCCGCAGAGACGCCCCGCCCCCGCGTGGTGCTGCGGAACCGGAGCTCCGGGCGGAGTCGACAGCGGCGCGGGAGGCGGCGAGGCCGGGCGCGGGAGCCGGCGCAGCGACCGCAGCGAGAGCGGCGCGGACGGAGCAGACCACGACGAAGACGCACAGGCAGCCGGGCCGGGCCGGGCCACGGGGAGAGCGGCCGCCAGGAAGCGGGCGGGAAGCCGGGCGGGCAGCAGGCAGCCGCCGAGCCGCGACGCGACATGGTGCTGCTCAAGGAGTAGTGAGTGTCCCGCTGGCCGTGCTGGAGCAAGGGGGAAGGCAGAGTCGGGGATGACGACCAGGGAGGCTGATGGGCCGGCGGGGGGGATGCGGCGGCCCGACCGGGCCCGACAGGATGGAAAGCGCTGGAGGGGCTGCTGGGCGGCCCAGCGGGGGCTGAGGGGACCGTGAGGGCCGGACAGGGCCTGAGGTGGGGCTGACGGGAATGGAGGGACGGGCAGCACCTGAGGTGGGGCCCCAGGAGCAGTGAGAGCCGGATTGGCCTGGGGAGAGGCCAAGGGGACAATGAGGGCCCGGCAGGGCCTGAAAAAGGGTCAAGGGGACAGTGGGAGCTGGACAGGGCATGAGGGGCTAGGGGATGGAGCGCGCTGGATGAGATGTGGGGGCTGAGGGACGGGGTACCAGCTAGACCGGCGGGGGTGGCTGCGAGGACGCGGGGATCTGGAGAGAGGGAGGACTTGTCGGAGGGACCAGGGAACAGTGAGGCCAGGCGGGCAGGATCCAGGGGCCAGCGGTGGTGGGGGTGGGGGTTTGGGGGTGCCCAGTACTCGGGGTCTCCGAAGATCAGAGAGGACGTCTCCAGGAGCGGAGTTGAGCTGAGGGCAGGGGAGCCTGGAGACCTAGCGGCTGCCTTCGCTCCGAGGGAAAGGCTCGTAAGTGGGTAAGGGGAAAGGACCACGAGTCAGGGCCGGGCCCGGGTGACTCGGGAGGGGCTGAGGGCCCGCCCCTGAGGTGGCGCCCAGGTGTTAGGGAGAGAAGAGGAGGTCTCGGGAAAGAAACTTGAGGGAGATTGTTTGGGACGCAGGGACACAGGGTCAGGACTCTGGAAAAGACCAGGCAGGGACAGCGATGCGACGGAGTGATAGAGGGCTAGGATGTTACCAGCACAGAGAACAGTTTGGAAGGAGTATGTTTGTGAATAAATAGAAGAGCCATTGGGGTGGGGGTGGGAAACAGGGCCAGCCTCTCTCTAGGGAATTCTCAGCCTGGTGCAAAGAGATGGAATTGAGGGCTTGAAGAGGTTGCCCCAAGGCCATTAATGGGCAAGACAGTGAAGGGCGAGGGAGCCCTGAGCAGTGACTGCGCGTGGGAACTGGTGGCTTCCGGGAGGAGTTTTAGGGAGGCTGGGCGCTTGCGCCTGAAGTCCAGGGGGCTGTAGGACAGGTGGGGACCTGGAGGACCACCCATCCCTGAAGCTCATGGTTCCAAGGAGACATGTCAGGACTTTTTTCCTTTGCAAAGAAGAGAGATTGGCCTGGGGCGTGGGGGGAGCAGGTGGACAGCATTGGGCCAGAAGCCCAGGAATTCTGGAAGTGAGAGATGTCCAAGCAGAGAGCAACTGGTGGAAGTCACTTGGTAGTCAAGCAGGTGTGTGGAGGGCTGTTTCATTTTGTCAGGGACGGCACTTTGCCCCACCTGACACCTCCTCGGAGGTGTTTAAGACATAGTGTAGAGCTTTGGATAGCAACGGGAGCAGAAACGCAGGTGTCATCCCAGCTTGACACTCCTTTAAAGAGTATTATTTTGAAGCTCTCTGCCTTTTATTGCTTGACTTCCAGTCTGATGTTGATTCAGCCAGAGCTCGCAGCTTTCTGTGGTGAAGAGGAAGAACCTTGGGAGGCCAACAGGAAGAGAGCAGGGTGCACTTTGGAGTCTAACCTTGACTGTCCAAAAAAGAGAGGCTTTTTCCATTCTCCTGATGCTTTTTTCTAGTCCCAGATGAGTCTGAGAATTTGCAGAAACCTGTAGTTTTATAAAGATCAGGCAGGGAAGGAAAGGGACCTTCAGAAGAGATCTGAGGAGTTTTCAAGAGAAATCCTCCCTTCCTATTCTTTGTTCTCGTCCCCTTGAAGCTTACTAGGGGAAGGTCTGAGGTGCTGGGGATGCAGACCCTGCCTGGCATGTGCGTTTCCTTCCTGCCTGACTTGTTCTCTGTGTGTGCTCAGGCGCGTGTTTGCATCCCTCGGCAGGGGACGAGGAGGGGGGCATCTGAGACACTTGGCTGTGGCTGCAGCACTGCAGCTCTGGGAAGGGTGTGAGTGAAGGTCACACTGAAGTTAGCACAGCTCCAGTCTCAGCCCAGCACTGCCTATGTGGCTCTATCCTTTGGAATTGCACTCCATTGCTGCTGGCATGGTTTTGCCCCCAATGAGCCAGGGGAAAATGTCCAGGTATGAGTACCCTATCAAAAATGGGCCGATGCCCTTCTCTTGTGATGGTGGGGAGACTTAACACTCACCTAGGGTCTGAGGTTGTCTCTGTTGATTTTTTCTGACACTCCCTCTAACAGGATTTCCTGGATGTGATTTTTAATGCTATTCTTGAAGATAAAAGGCTGGTCGTTTTCTAGGAAGTTTCTACTGATGGTGCCGAAATTGTGGCTCCAATTTGGAAGTATTTTTTTGCACTGTCTGCTTTTTCTAATGGGAGGAGAGCATTAGTAGCAGCATCTAATAACCTGCAGGATTTACATTATTTGAGTCATTCGGAAGGAGGGGAGTTAGTGGGCAGTAAAGATTTGGATCCCATTTTGTTTTTTCTGCTACATTTCCCCCTGGTGTTTTGCCTGTAGTGTGATGTTTTTTCTCAGATCCCCCTGTGTGCTTGCTACCTGAGGGACCTTTGTGGAACCAGAAAATAGTGAGTGGACTACATGCCACCTTGGAGCAAGGATCCTGATTGATGGACTGCTGCACAGGACAGGAGGCATAGCAGCTCATGCTTCACCAGCCATGCAAGATAAAGGAGGGTCCAGGGGGTTCCAGCTAGGGCCTAGCAACTGACATCTCAGCTTAGAAGCTGGCTTGATTTGTATGAATACCACCAAGCATTTTTGTATCAGCCCTCAGACTTCATAGGGGGTTGCTTGTTGCTCTGCGTGACGAATGCAAGCCACCTAGAGGAGTATTGCTAGCTGTTGAGCCATGGAGATCTGACCAGTGTGGGGACTTGGCTGGCCATGGCTTCTTTGTCAGGGTTTTGATGGTATTTCCAGTAATTGGTGGTCATTGGAATGGAGAAGGAAAAGACAGTGATCATTTAGGGTGCCTTTAGACAGTTTCTGGGGGTCAGGACATAAGCTAGGTGTCCCCCCTCTTGGTGGATTTGTGGTAGTAGCTTGCATTGTAACATCCTGTCTCAGAGCAGAGATGGCTGGTGCGATTCAGCCTCCAAGGAGCTTGGCCCCTTCCTAACCTTTCACCTTGAATGCTGTATTTTTGGGAGGTTGGTTTCCCCAGGGCCTGTATCCTCACCTTGGCTTCACAGTTTTCAGGGGTGGGTCCTTTTGGGTTAACCTCTCCATTTTTCTAGACTCATTGGCAAGTTTTGTTGGGGACGTTAGTGGAGGAAAGGGAGAAGACAGTTCAGGTGTGAGTAAGAGGCCTGCCTGGGAAGTAGCTGGTTGGGAGACAGTTTTACACCAAATCACAGGGCTCTAAATGGGATACCAGGAGGGCATAGAGCATCCTAGCCTGGAAGCATGTTCTGCATGGTTTCTAACAGCGAGTGTAGTGTCATGTGCAACAAAATGTTTAATACTCTGCTAAGATGATGCTTTAAGAGCCATGTACAGGTTTCAGAGCCTGATGTTGTTACTATTTTTCCCTCTTTTGTAGTCGAGTCATCCTGCCTGTGTCTGTAGATGAGGTAAGTTCTTCTTCATTTTAGCCATATTTATATAGAATTGCTCCAAGTAGCTCAAACTCTTTGTATGGTTTCATGTTTGTCCTAACATAGATGTAAGCAATACTTGATATGAATTTTCCTGGTACTACTTTCAGTTGAAAGAAGGCATTTAATTTATAAAGTTAAAATTAAATGAAATTTTTTTGAGGATAGAAAAGGAAGTTTTTTATTTTTCAATTTCATTGTACATTCAACATTTTATATTAGTTTCAGGTATATAGCATAGTGGTTAAAAGTCATATACTTTACAAATTGTTCCCCCCAATATTTTCAGTATCTACCTGGCACCATACACAGTTATTACAATATCCCTGACTATATTTCCTATGTTGTGCTGTACATCCCTTTGACTATTTTGTGACTACCAATTTGTACTTCTTAATCCTTCACCTCTTTCAGCCAGTCCCCCAACCACCCTCCTCCCCTCTGGCAACCATCAGTCTGTTTCAGTTTTGTTTATTTGTTTATTTTGTTTGTTAGTTTCCATGTGTAAGTGACATCATGTGGTATTTGTCTTCCTCTGACTTACTTCATTTAGCATAACATTCTCTAGATCTATCCATACTGTTGCAAATGGTAAGATTTCATTCTTTTTTATGGCAAAGTAATATCCTGGTGTGTGTATATGTACCACAACTTTCTTATCCACTCATCTATTGATGGGTGGTTGGGTTGCTTCCTTATCTTGGGTTATTGTAAATAATGCTGCAATGAACATAAGGTTACATATATTCTTTCAAATTAGTGTTTTGGGTTTCATTGGATATATGCCCAGAAGTGGAATTGCTGTGCCATTTTAAATTTTTTGAGGACCCTCCATACTGTTTTCCATAGTAGCTGTTCCAGTCTGCATTCCCACCAACAGAGAAGGCACTTATTTTTTGTACGTAGGCAACTGTGTACAAACTGCCCCAGGTTATTGGTATGCCATTTGACTGAACAGAGAATAAACCAGCCCCCTTGATCTGCTGGGACTGTACCTGTTTGAGGACATGTTATTGAAGGAATTGAATGTGTGCATTTCTGGGACCTCTGGGATTTGACTGGGAAGTGTGCATGGTTATCTCTGGTTGTGCAACACACCAGCAGGGCAGGAAATCTCTGAGGCTCTCCCTAACTACACTCCAGGTGATTGCTGGGAAGACCAAGGCCCAGAACCCTCCTTTGACAGAGGGCAGGGAATAGCAAATGGGCTTGGCTTGCCCTCTGTCCCTTTATGGTTCTTGGGCCTGTCGTCATCTTGGTCTATGTCTATGGGATCTGGCAGGATTTGCCACAAGAAAGTTTATAGGCTATGCTGACTCAGAGTTGGTCTCTTGGACCGCAGAAAACTGTCACAAAGCCTCCCTTGTCCCACCTTTTCTCTGAACTTCCTCCACTTTCCTGGCACAGCCTTGTTCTTTGCTTCCTCTAAATCCGTAGCCCTTCCCCCACCTCCACTTCCAGTTAAGCTCAGGCTTGGGTAAAGTTTATCAGCCACTATGGTGCCCTCAGTCATTCTCTTCTGCAATGTCAGGATGAAGCTCCAGTGATAACTTCCAGTTGGTTCCAAATATGAAATGGACCTTCGAAAAATGAAATCAGGCCAATAGAGCCCACCACACACTTTTAAGTGAGACAAATAACCAAGCTTCTTGACCATCCTCCACCAAAAGTGATGGGCAGGTATTAGCCAACTTCCTTTGGGGACCCTGCTGTGTTTACGAAAAATAGCAAGTGATGATTTTCTAAACTAGGAGGCCAAGCAGAAAGGCCCAGCATGTCTCTTGCCCTGAAACTCAGCTCTTGGGGGTCTGATGACTCCCTCTGTGCTATACAGCACAATCTCACTTTAACGGTCAGGAAGGTGTCCCCACGAACTTGGGAGGACCTCTGTGTGGCATTCATGGGTGAATTGGATCTTTTTACAGGAAGTGTCTTGGAATGAAGGGTGGGAATGTCTCTGAAAAGTACAGCAGACCCAAGAGGACCTGCACCTGTCTGGGGCATCTCCTGGCTGCTCTACAGTGTGGTTGGAGGAGCCAGAACACTGATTGCTTGTATCCAGCCAAGAATGAAGGGAAAAGGGAACTCTGAGAGTGTCTGCGATTTGGGGTTTTAGTTTGTGATAGCATTTTTGCAGCATTGAGGAAGTGGTGGAGCTGGTGAACAGTGCTAAATATCTAAGCAGGAGCTGGGGAAGTAAGTACTGATTAGGATTTATCTGTTTGCCTGGTAATAGTCAACCTATCCCCAGCTAGAAACTGCTGTTGAGAAAGCGGTGCATGGCCTAGGGTTGAAGCAGACGCTATTCTTTTGGTAGCTTGAACCTTACTTAGTTCCAGAAGACCAGAAAATCTTGAATGAGAGGCCAAAGAAGAAACAAGTAATGATCAACCATCTCAGAGTCTTTGTCAATAACCCCATCATGACTCATGGTTCCTGTGGGAACAGCCCAGTGTTGTGTGACTGATGGATTCACTTCCTAATTGGAGGCCATGATTTGAGGCCCTCAGAGCTTTCTGATTTAGGGGAAAAAGAGGAGACAGAGCAGGGAAAACCATGTCTTTATAACCATCCTGATGGCTTGCATTGATATTTTGGAGTAGAATTAGCTCCTAGCTGGCCAGAACTTTTGGCCTAATACTGCAGGGTACCTGGGCATCCTGCTGCAGAGCAAGAAAACTCTGGCTGTTTGGCATAGGTGTGTCCATCAGTGATTCCTGTCTCAGGGCTGTTTTACTTATTTCCAGAGACACATGGCACCATTCCCCTGTGGTAACTGGCCTGATAGGGCCATGTGGGTGGAACCAACAGCTGTGCTGGTTTGTTTAATGTCAGTGTTTTGGGCCCACCCACAATATCTTCATGGGCTCCTACTCCCAGGTTGCCAAAGTGGTGGAGTCTCTTTTTTTTTCTTAGCTGAGTGTCTTAGTTCTTTGGGACAGGGCACAGATGTCAAGGGCAGGGAACAATATCCTAGGCCTGAGGCTGCTGGAATCCCGGTCTCCGCAAGGTTCTTTATCTGATGTAGTGGCCTCAACATCCCCAACCCCACCTTCACCCGATTTGAGTCTGGTTGCTTTCTGCTTTCCCAAGGTGAGCAGCCACTATGCCAAAGGGAACCCATGGACAATGACAGTGTCTTTCACTTGTGGCTTGTGGAGACCAGTTTTACTTACCCCTTTGGATTAACAAAACTGCCTTCACTTGTCTCTTTGGGATTAAAGGATCACAATATCAAGGGAGATTAATGGGGGAAGATACCCTTCTAGCAAACTGATCCTCTTAGAGCCTGCCCTCTGATTCCTGCAGCTGAGGAGGAACCATTGAAGGGGATTAATCTCTGCTTGGAGCCCCTCCCCAAGTAGCACCACCAGCTGGCAGCTCAGTTCTTGCCACCAGGCCTTTTTCCCCAGCTTGCCCTTTAGGATTGCTGAGTCAGTGGTTAAGTGTTCTTGTGACTCTTCTCTGAAACAGAATTGCTGCTCCTTCTTAGGAACCTCTGTCTCAGCCAAACCTTGACCCACTTGATAGGGGTTTTCATGTGTGCCTCAGCTAGAGGGTGGCCTTGGAAAGGCACAGGGACAACTTGAGGTTCACAGGGGCATAGAAGCAACACTGATGTTGCCCCGGATTAACAAGGTCAAAATGACTGGCTGTCACCTCAGTGCTCCTCTTTATGGGATTAATTGAGCTTTGGTTGCTTGCCTGGGCCTTTCCTTGGCATTCTGTCCTGGGTTTTTACTTTGGAAGGTAGGAGGGCTTTTTCAGCTTTATGGTGAACAGTAAATTGTCCTGGTCAGCTGCATCCCCTTTGTGACTTTGTCTAGAAGTTTCCCTACAGTGCTTAGGAAGCTGCCTGGTCCAGTTAGCATCCAAATTTGAGGGGAAACAGTCCTGGAAGCTGCCTCTGCTCCTTACTCTTTCAGGTAGTGGTTTAAATGACAGCTGCCCAGACACATGGCCTCCCTGTGTTAACCTCAAAGGGAGAAAAATACTCGCATTTTTCACTTTTGGGAGTTCCAGTAGCTTTGGGAGGGGGCATAGAGGGCAAGGAAACCCTTTATCTTCCCCCACAATACGTTGGGTAATCAAGTACCTTTTTATATATTCCTAAATTGTTGTGCCTAGTTGGCACTGGCGGTGACAGGCAAGATGCATCCTGTGGTATAGATGTAACTTCCTGCATTCAATGTTCCTGTTCATTCTCTTTTCACCTTATTTTCCATCTGGACAGCTTCCTTCACAGAGAAAAAAGCAAAAGGGTCAGGCCTGGGCACTGCCCAGGTCATTGGCCCTAACACTGAGTTGTCCTGAGGGGGTCAGAGGAGGCCAATGACCTTGACTGGTGACTTGATAGGGTGGCATGTGACCCAAATAAAGGAAAACTAGGCTTTTGCCATCTAGAAAGTGCCAACATAGAGTGTGTACCCAGCCAGCGGAGACCGTGGGGCAGGAATCTGCTATTTAACATGGGAAGCAGAGTGGTTGCATTAGCCCCATCAGGAATCTGGAAAGTATCAGGAGGTCTGGTTGCCTACACAACTGTTTTCTAAGCTTCTGGCAGGGTGGAGAAAGAAGTCATATCTTAGGATCTGTTTAAATGAATGGAATAAATAGACTTTTAGCAACTACCCCAGATTTTGCTTTGAGCTCTTCAGATCAGGGCAAACACCACCGTGTACTCTCTAATCTATTTTGTGGATGGTGGTGTGAAAATGGGAAGGATGAAATTAAACATACCTGATGGCTACACAGAGCAGCATAGTTGCTTTGGGTGGATTTGGGCAAGGCCTTGTGAAACTTTAGGATGAGTTCTTGGATGAGGGGACCCCAGAGGGAACTAATTGGTCAGCTACTGACAACTGGAGCAACTGGACTGTGTGTAGCTGTTGAGAAGATTCTACATTGATAATAACTCCCATCTCTCTGTTCCTTTAGTATCAAGTAGGACAGCTATATTCTGTGGCTGAGGCCAGCAAAAATGAAACAGGCGGTGGTGAAGGCGTGGAGGTCCTGGTGAATGAACCCTATGAGAAGGACGGTGAAAAAGGCCAGTACACACACAAGATCTACCACTTACAGAGGTATGTGGCTGAGCAGCAGAGCCTGAAGGTGGCCTGGTTGTGAAGTGGAGATTATGGCTAATTGGGGGTTTCCAGGATATTAGCTCGTTGCTTAGGTTGCTTCACCTGTGAGAGGGTGTAAATGGTATTGCTTCTTTGCTTTGCTAAAACAGGTAAATGTTTTAGGGGTTGTTTTTTGTTTTGTTTTTTATTTTATTTTTCAAAGATAAAAGTAATACCTGTCTTACCAGGCTCCCAGTCCCCAGAGGTGATAGTGTTTAGTTTCTTATGGGCCACAGTAATACTCACTGTCTGTGAGTATAGGGGTGTGTGTGTGTATGTGTGTATAAATGGGTGTTCATTTCCTTTTTTGTTATCTTACCATGGATGGGATCATACTATACATAACTGTTGTTGACTTTTACTCTTTTATTACTTACCATATCGTAGCTTTCTTTTTCTGTCAGCAATTTGGCCTTACTCTTTTGAAGTACACATAGCATTATTTTGTGTAGATGTGCTGTAAGTTGTTTCACCTGTCCTCTCTTGATGTGTATTTGTAGTATAGTCTTTCACAGATATTTACAGAGTGCTCCGGTAAAACTCTTGTGCAAGGCTTTTGATGTACTTGTGTGTGTAAATCTGTAGTAAATGTTTCTAAAAGTGGGATTGCTGGATCAGGTAGTATTTTAAATTAAGATATTATGACATCAGCTAACAGAAAAATTTTGGTGCCTCTCTTTGCATCAGAGACAAATATTTAAATATTTGAACTGATTTGTGTACTAAAACTCATAGCAAACCATACAAATTTGCTCAATCCCTAAATGAAACAGTATTACAGGGTGTGGCAAAAGTAGGTTTACAGTTGGGAGTACACATAGTTAATTCTTGTATTGTTTATTAATTATTGTATTGTTTTCCATGTGAACAACCTTTGCCCACCCTGCAATGAAAACTGATCTGAAAGGTGTTGAAAGCAATAGTAAACATACCAGTTGAATGGAAGTTGAACCAAGCAAATTACCCAAAACTGGAAAAAATTAATCTAAATGCTTAAAATATTATGATTAAATATACATAACACAGTATTCACCATTTTTAAGTGTACAGTTCAGTGATGTTAAGTACATGCACACTACTGTGCAACTTAAAACTTAAATCTGGATCTAAACTAGAACTAAAACCAGTTTCATCTTCATTGGGTAAAATCTCTGATTTAATGTTGTCTGCCTCTCTGGAGATGTAAAAATACTAGCCCAGTGGGGACAGGATTTTGTGAGTGCTGGAGCCAGGAGGAAAGCAACACTGTGATGGGGTAGAGGGCATCTCACTGTGTTCTCATTTCCTTGTCAGTGTGCTTATTCCTCTATGCCTCCACCTCTTCCTCCTCCTCCTTTATTCAGAGTTGACTGCCAGCTAGTCCTTACTAAGCCGCGAAACAGTTCTTTAAAATAAGCCTTGAAGCCCTGACTGGTGGCACAGTGGATAAAGGTGCCGGCCTGCGAACCCAAAGGTTGCTAGTTCGATTCCTAGCCAGGGCACATAATCAGGCTGCAAGCCAGGTTTCTAGCCATGTCTGTAGCTGGAGTCAGGTGAAAGGCAACCATACATTGAAGTCTCTCTCCCTCTCTGCCTCTTTCCCTTCCCCTCTCTCTAAAAAACAATAAAATAAAATATTCAAAAATAAATAAATAAAAATAAAATAAAATAAGCCTCGAGATGTATGTCAACCATAATTGAAAATGAATTTTTAAATTTATTTATTATTTTCAGAGAGAAGGGCAGGGAGGAAGGAAGAAAGGGAGAGAAACATCAATGTATGGTTTCCTTTCACCTGCCTCCAGCTAAGGACCTGGCTGGAGACCTGGTTTGCCACTTGGTTATGTTCCCTGACTGGGGAATTGAACCAGTGACCTTTGGGTTTGAAAGCTAGCACCAATCTACTGAGCTACACCAGCCAGGGCTAAAAAAAAATTTTTTTAAAGACTTGAGATTTGTGTTCTCCATAGTTGCATTTGTGTTTTTTAAAGAGGATTTTTAAAAAAGATTTTATTATTTTTAGAGAGAGGATAGGGGAGAGAGGCAAAGAGGGAGAGAAACATTAAATGTATGGTTGCCTTTCACCTGCTTCCAGCTACAGACCTGGCTGGAGACCTGGCTTGCAACCTGGTTATGTGCCCTGGAATTGAACCAGCATCCTTTGGTTCGCAGACTAGTGCCTTTATCCACTGTGTCACCAGCCAGGACTTCCACACAGCTTTGAGTATTCTTTTTAGAAGACAGATCTGTTGCTCCCCAGCTTAAAAGCTGTAGATGGCTTCCCTTTGCCCTCGAGATAAAGTCCATACTTTGATGTAACTTCTAAGATCTTTTATGACCCAGCCTCTGCAGGTTCTCTTGTATTCCCTACTTTATACCTTATACTAGCTACTCTATACTTCTTTCTCTTCTCCTAGCTTTTCTCACCCCACTCCTATCCTTGTGTCTAGCCTTACTCTTTGGAGGAACTGCCCCATGCACCATGCAGACTGCGCTGTGTTCTGCAGTGCTCTGTCCCCCAGAACCCTGTGCTCAGCCATTATGACACACACAGTATTGTCCTCTGCCTGGTTGGTTAAGACTCCCCACTCCTTGAAGGAGAAGCCAAGTCTGTGTGGTACTGGTACCTGGTACCACATGGTACCACATGGAAATACTTATCTGAATGAGCATGGCAGTAAGTGAATGAATCTCAGAACATTGCTCCGAGTGCCCTGAATTAGATTGCTGTTGGAGTTAGCTCTTTTTTTTTTAGATCTCAAGCACTAAAATTGATGAGGTTATTGGAGCTTGCTAAAGACTGCTTAGAATACCAGTGAAAGACTAAGGAAGAGGAATATACTTTTTCTTAAAAAAAGATTTTATTCATTTACTTTTAGAGAGAGGGGAAAGGAGGGAGAGAGGGAGAAAAACATCAATGTGTGGTTACCTCTTACTGGGGAACCTGGCCCACAACCCAGGCGTGTGCTCTGACTAAGAATTGAACCAGCGACCTTTCAGTTCACAGGCCCCATGCTCAGTCCATTGAGCCACACCAGCAAAGGTGAAATATATGTACCTTTTTTTTTTTCAAAGCTTTTATTTATTATTTCCAGAGAGGAGGGGAGAGAGGCAGAGAGGGAGAGAAACATCAATATATGGTTGCATTTCACCTGCCTCCAGCCATGGACCTGGCTGGAGACCTGGTTTGCAACCTGGTTATGTGCCCTGGCTGAAGGTTGTTGAACATCAACCTTCAGGTTTGCAGGCCATATATGTACCTTTTTAAAAATGTAATAAAATGGGTCCTGACTGGTATGGCTCAGTTGGTTGGGCATTATCCCACAAAGCAAAAGGTTGCCAGTTTGATTCCCAATCAGGGCACATGCTTGGGTTATGGGTTCCGTCCCCGGATGCCGTGTATACAAGAAGCAACTAATTGATGTTTATCTCACACGTCGATTTTTTATCCCTCTCTTTTTCCCTTCTTTCCTTGCTCTAAAAATAAATTTAAAAAATTTATCTTTTAATGGGCCCCCACTGAACATGTTGTTCTGTAACCTGAGATAAGAAAGAATTAAATAGAAGAAAATACTTTTTCCTGGAAGACAGATGGCCCTGAGGGCTTCCTGGTGCCCTAGAACTGAAAACGGAAGATCAGATCTTCTCAGATCCCATAGTCAGTCAATCTCTTTGGCCCATAAACCTCTACTGGTACACTCTTGGAGGTATCTCATCCTTGCAGTGTGGTGTATAATGCCCTGGGCCCAGTGAGCTCTGGAAAAAAATCATAATAATGTAATGGCTGGTAAGCTGTAGCAGGTAGCCTGAGGTCTCACCTCCTATCATCTTCCCGGTGGGTGGTGGAGCAAGATGTGGGTGGGTATTAGTAGCTAGGAGACTTGCAGGTCCAGGCTCTGACAGGTGGCTTCTCACACACACGAGAAACCTACTTATCTCATGGAAATTTACTTGTCAGTTCCCCATTGAAGAAGCTGGAACTGTGGCCAGAGGAATGTGATGTTAAAACCCATCTTCTAATTTTCTCCTGCATTTATCTTTATAACCCTTTTTTCTTAATATAGCAAAGTACCCACGTTTGTTCGAATGCTGGCCCCAGAGGGAGCCCTGAATATACATGAAAAAGCATGGAATGCCTACCCTTATTGCAGAACTGGTGAGTGCAGACCTGCCTAAAAGCTGGAGTTTGGGCCCCAAGATGGACAGAGGATGTGGACAAGTAGACCCAGTGGGGATGGATTGAGGTTTCGGGTCTCAAGTTCGTTTTCCAGATTAAGTCAGTGGATGGATGAGTTTAGGGGCACCCTTCAGACCTGAAGCTGGTGATGTCAGTGCTGTCTAGTATAACTTGGCAGCCAGCTGGATGAGAACCACCAAGCAGTCATGGCCTAGGCTGGCACAGAACCAACTCCTCTTATTTGAGGATGGTAGGATAATTTTGATTGTTTTACTGATTGCAGATCTCTGTTGGAATTTCAGAAAGTACTAATGCCAAATATTGCATTGTACGAATATGCTGTGATCTTTTAAAACCATTCCCTTATTGTTAGATACTAAAATTTCCAGTTTTAATGTGATATGTTTGTATTTGGCTTGAAAAACAGCCTTGAGGCCAGGGACTCTTAAAAGAGGCTGCATTCATAGAAAAGAACCAATGGTGTGACCTTTTGCTCTGAGAAAGAGCCAGGCCCAGACACGAAGAAAATGTAGCAAAGGAAACACTGATGTTGTTGGGGAAAAGTGGAAATAAGCACAGTGTTTGATGGTAAAGGTTTTAGCATCAGCCATACGTCACATATGTTGTATAACACGTGGAATGTGTATGCCAGGTTTGGATGAGGGGTGGGAGGCTGGGAGGAGGAAAATCACTGTTCAGAGTCCTGGCTTACACTAACCAGTTCTATAGTTATTGGTGAAAGTGAGGCTGGAGTCATCTTCTGAACCTTTGCCATTTTCCTCTGGAGTTTCTGGAAAGGGAAGATTTGAACCTTGACAGAAAACATTCTATTCTAGACTTTCTGGGATTCCCTTTGAATAGTTCAGACTTCTAGCTTTCCGGGATTCCAGAGTGGATCTCTTGGAGGGCCCAAGCTAGTACTGATCCAAAAGTGAGGCTGGTTCCTAGAGGTCCCCTAGAACTTGTCTGTGAGGTGTGTGGCCTTTTCCCCAGAAAACCAACATTTGTATTCATAGACAGTCTGGTTGTGGGGTCCTCTTGCTAGCCCCTGCCTCCATGTACTGCTTCACTTACCTTATTTCTTGGGACCTGGCACTCCCTAGATTGTATCTGATGAGGATGTTCCACGCATGTATTCACTCTCCCTTGAACTTGGGAATGATTAAAGTCTAGAGCACAGGGTCATTGCTCTCTCCAGTCCTCAAGAACCTTGTGTCAGGGGATAAACAACCATTGACAGGACCTGGAGTGTGACACTTCAAGTTTTATTGCTTTAGCTGAATATGCAAATATCACTACTCCCAAAGCATTCAAGAAGCTATTAAATTC
Organism: Noctilio leporinus; assembly: GCA_004026585.1. Lineage (NCBI taxonomy): Eukaryota > Metazoa > Chordata > Mammalia > Chiroptera > Noctilionidae > Noctilio > Noctilio leporinus. Next base: position 114,584 of record PVIW01002278.1, on the reverse strand, counting down.
TTAGAGAAGAGGCATGCACACACTTTCTTAAAGGACTCTACACTGGATATGACAGGTCTAGGCCAAAGGTGAATTTTCTTGATGTCTCAGAGAGTTGTATTCAGCATGCGTCATAAGAACCTTTGCCAACTTGGCATAAAGGAAGCAAACAGATAGCATGTCCTCCACGCCTGAGGCAGGGTTCTGGGTACATGGCTTGTGCAGACTGAGGCGTGCCACTGTCCTGTGTGGAATTCTGGGGAGTATGCTGCAGCTGACATGGCGGTTTTCTAGCTGTCAGATGTTCGTATACATACTGTTCTGATCTTTGGCCAAAAGAAAAACAAAAGATTAAAGTAATTTCTAAAGACTCCATGAAGAGGAGGCAGTGGGTGGGGGAGATAGGTTTCTTTAGTGGCTGCTGACCTCACACTCAGTCACCATCAAAAGTGGATATGTTGAATCTTAGGTCAATTCAGTTAGATACTTGGTCTTTTAAAATAAGATCAATTGGCCCTGGCTGGTGGCAAAGTGGATAAGGTGCCGGCCTGCGAACCCAAAGGTCGCAGGTTCGATTCCCAGCCAGGGCAACATAACCAGGTTGCAAGCCAGGTCTCCAGCCAGGTCTGTAGCTGGAGTCAGGTGAAAGGCAACCATACATCGCTGTCTCTCTCCCTCTCTGCCTTTCTCCCTTTCCCCTCTCTGAAAAATAATAAATAAAAATCTTTAAAAATAAATAAATAAATAAAATAAAATAAGATCAAGGTTTTGCTAATTTCCAGTTCCCTCTGGGAGTTGATGGGAGAAAGATCATTAAGTGAGACCTCTAAGCTTGATCCAAGTAGATCAAAGTTTGAGGTGAGATGGATAAAGGAGCATGGAATAAGTTCCTCATGTTTTTTTGGAAGGCTCTAACCTACCTCTACCTCAGCCTTTAATCCTCAGCTGAAGAGTTTTGCTAAGCCCCAGGTTTATTTTTAGTTAAAAAAAATTTTTTTTAAGATTTTTTTAAAATTTATTTTTAAAGATTTTTATTTACTATTTCCAGAGAGGGTAAGGGAGAGAGGCAGAGAGGGAGAGAAACTCCAATGTATGGTTGCCTTTCACCTGCCTCCAGTTACAGACCTGGCTAGAGACCTGGCTTGCAACCTGGTTATGTGCCCTAGCTGGGAATCAAATGAGCGACCTTTGGGTTTGCAGGCCAGCACCTGTCCACTGAGCCACCAGCCAGGGCTAAAAGATTTTTTTTTTTTTTTTTTTTTTTTAAGAGGGAAGTGAAGGGAAGGGGAGAGAGAGAGGGCAAGAAATATCAATGTGTGGTTGCCTCTGGCCTATGACCTAGGCATGTGCTCTGACTGGGAATTGAACCTCGACCCTTTGTTTCACAGGCCAACACTCAATTCACTGAGCCACACCAGCCATAAGCCCAAGTTTTAAAGTACCTTATTTGGAGAGCCTGATTTTTCAACTTCATAGAGTTTCTTGGAACTTTTCCAGTGTGCCCGGGATTGCAGTTTGAGGAAAAGGGAGTGCTATGAATGCAGGGGGGTTTGTAGGAGCAGATTGGTTAGTCACCTAATTTGGCATTAAAGGCCACAAATGGTCATCATCCTCGTAGATTCAGAGACCTAATTTGTCAGAGATGAGTGGATCTATTTCTCAGGGTCTCAAAAAGAGTTAAGATAGGCCCTGGCCAGGTAGCTCAGTTGGTTAGAGCAATTTCCCAATATGCCAGGGTTGTGGGTTTGATTTCCATTTAGTGCATATATAAGAATCAACCAATGAATGCACAAATAAGTGGAACAACAAATTGATGTTTCTCTCTCTTGCTTTTTCTCTTTCTCTAAAATTGATACATTAAAAAAGAAAAGACAAAAAAAAAAAGACGACGACTAAGGCATAAAAATCCCATATGCCAATAAATTAAGTTATATTGAAATGAGATTTTCCTGCTTGCTTATTAGGGCATTCTTTCTTTGTGGGCTCTTTTACATGGAAAACCAGAGTATAATCAGAATGCTAGTATGGAGTGAAAATGTTTACTTGATTATGTGATCAGACTCTTGTGTCCGTTGATTAGCACGTCCTGTTCTTGCAGAGGCCAGACTAGAAGAAGTTTGCTTGGAAAACGTGGGTTCAGAATCAGGTGGTTAGCTGGAGAATCCTAGTGGCTCATGTCATTGAACCAGGCCAGCCTGACACTGCTGTCTCCACTCTTGAGATGGGGCTGTTAGATTTGCCATGTTCACAGCCCAGGGCTACCCTTCCTAGAACAGCCCTGGAGAATTTTTGCCAAACTGGCCTCTTGGACTTCCCTGTTATGGATATTATACTCACTATGCCCTTTTTGTTAACACATTTTTCTCCAAACTGATAGCAGAACACTTTTCTCAGTAGGCCTTCTTGTTACATAATCTTAATCTGGTGCTTTCTTCCAAGTTTCTTTCTTTGGATTTGGGGAAATTACTTACAGGCTCCTGGGTTTTTTCTGTACAAGGTAAATTTTATTCCTTATATTTCAACTTTTCCTCCTCTCAGAGATAATCTTAGTTGCAGTTTTGGATTTATAGGGTTTAATTGTTAGTCTCATAACTATGTATACATTGGCAGTGTTGTATCCATCAGAAATTGAGCTAACTCCTAAATTCAGAGGGTACAGAATGATCTGGGCTGTTGTCAGGAGAGCTAGTCCATTTCCCTGTGACATTAGAGCTGCAGTCATTTTCTCTGATAAATAATTAAACTGTGCTTTCCGAGGGGGTCTCATTACAATGAGCAGGATTATAGAGGGTGAGAGGTTTGGTTACAGTGAGAGGAGGGATGCAGAAGGTAGATAGATAGCACCTGGTTTGATGTGCCCTGCTCTGAGCCCCTGAGCTAGGGGGTCACCAGGAGTGGCTCTGAGGCACAGTCGGGGTCTCAGTGCTTCAGCTCTTTGGAGCCAGGCCCCTTTTCCTGGCCTAGCTGGAAAGAATCTCAAGGAACTGATAATAACATTTTTTCATATAAATTCCAGATCTGGTCTTTTGGAACTTTTTATGATTAAAACATAAGGGTTGGTGCATTTGAGGTGCCTAATGCACTCACTGAGCCTTGGAGGGTAACTGCGGAATAAGCCCCAGGAAGTGGAGAACTACCATGGCCTCTGGGGTTAGGGGCAGATATTTATTCATCCTCATTAATCTTTTTCTCTCTTCTTTCCATGTCCCTGCCTTGGAGCAGTTATTACAGTAAGTATTGTCTGGTGAGTGGGGTGGAGGACGTGGAATTGTAGATGGTTTATGAAAAAAGAAGAAATAAAAATGTAACCGCACGAGGTTTCCGGGTGTTCCTCTTTCTCTCTTGGGTGACTTTTGGAGCTGTTGAGGCTTAATCCTTTTAGCCCTAAGGAGGAACCTGTTAATTTGCAAAGTAACCCCTTTATTTAAGCTGCATGGCACGTGGCTTTGTCAGGTGGCAGCCATCAGGACCATGGCATCCTAGCTCTGATCTCACATGCATAGGTGACCTGAGGCACTCCCCTGCTCTCACCAGGGTAACACAGAACTTAAGGTTAGCTGACCTGAGTGGGCTTTCCCACTGGGCATCTCTTGGCCCTGGTGAGCACTGACCCTTGGCAAGATTATGAAGTCAGCAAGATTCTCTTCCATGACCATCTCATTCCCCCTCTTTCCATCCTTCAGCATCTTCATCCAGTGCCTTTCCCTGTGGGCAGTTCTTGAGAACCTGATCCCTGCTAAGGAGTTAATGGACTAGTGTGTTCCCACTCTGTGTAGTTCCAATTTTTTAAAAAGCACTAAGGGAGGAAGGTAATAATTAGTATAAATAGTTAATTTGCTGAAAGGAGAACATCAGGCCACAGCAAAAGGCTGGCTGGAGGGAATAGGGTAGTGATGAATCTTTTTGGTTGGTTAGAAAGTCTTCCTGTGCTCTTCTCACACTACTAATAACCATTAGCACCCTGTGCATGAGGTAATGTGGCAGAGAGGTGAAATTGTGGATTTGAAGTCAGACAAACCTGATTTTGAGGCCCAGCTCTATCATTATCTCTCTGGCCTTAGACAAGACACCTCACTCCTTTGAGCTTCACTTTCTTCATCTATAAAATGAAGGTGACATTACTACCGACCTTGTAGGATAGGGTGAGGATTAAGTGAGGTAATGCCTGCCTAGCCTATTGTGGGCTCCCAGTCAAGTAGCTGTTACTGTAAGGCAGAGGTCAGAGGCTCTTAACTGCCCATGATCCAGTGATGGTTACACTCCAGCTTTGAGACCAGTGACTGTAAGGTATTCTTTTTCCTCTTCCAGAACGAGTACATGAAGGAAGACTTTCTGATTAAAATTGAAACCTGGCACAAACCAGATCTTGGCACCCAGGAGAATGTAAGTAGCAAAGTAGCACTTCTCAAGAGCTCTGAGGGTTTCCAAGCCTCAGAGCAGGGTATTGAGGCTCTGCCCTGTAGATTCACCATCCCTGCAGGGGTCCTCTCTGTGCTTCCCTTTTTCCTGGCCTCTGCCTAGACCTGTCATACCAGCATGGGATTGCTCTGCCTCTAATTTGTAAAATGTGATCTCCAACACTCCTTATAGGACTTTCTGTATTACTCGGGGCTAGGGATTGAACCAGCGACCTCTGGGCTCGCAGGCTAACGCCCATCCACTAAGCCAGCAGCCAGGTCAGGAACTATATTTTTAAAACATCAGAATTACAGTCTCTGTAGAGCACAATTTGCCAATAGCTCCTCAAACTTAAAATATACCTATTTCCTTGGCTTACTGAATTGAGCTCCAGCCTGTGAGCTGAAAGGTTGCTGGTTTGATTCCCAGTCAGGGCACATGCCTGGAAGGCCAGATCCCCAGTTGGAGGTGTGCAAGAGGCAACTGATAGATGTTTCTCTCACACATTGCTGTTGATGCTCTATCTAAAAAAAAAAAAAAAGATAAATAAAATCTCTAAAATACACCTGTCCTTTACCCTAGCAATTCCACGCAGTTATGCTTATACATGTGTGAAATAAAAAATAATATACTCAAGATTTTTTGGTGAAGATTTTTATTTATTAGTTTTAGAGAGAAGGGCAGGGAGGGAGGAAGAAAGGGAGAGAAACATCCATGTATGGTTGCCTTTCACCTGCCTCCAGCTATGGACCTGGCTGGAGACCTGGCTTGCAACCTGGTATGTGCCCTGTTTGGGAATCAAACCAGCAACCTTTAGGTTTGCAAGCCAGTGCCTATCCTGAGCCACCAGCCAGGATAAGGAAGATTCATTTTTTTTTTAAGTATATTTTATTGATTATGCTGTTACAGTTGTCCCAAATTCATTTCCCTTTGCTCCCCTCTAGCCAAGACCCCCATTTCTTCCACAGTTCCACCTCCCTTAGTTCATGTCCATGGGTTGTGTGTATAAGTTCTCTGATTTCACTCTTTCCTATATTATTAACTTTCTCCTATCTATCTATATTCAAGAAGATTCATTGCAGCATTTTGTAGCCAAAGATTAAAAACAATAAATAAATTCTGACCACGTAGTATATATATTATATAGCCATTAGAGCCTTGGCCAGGTGGTTCAGTTGATCGGACCTTTGTCCTGTACACCAAAAGGTTTCGGGTTCAGTTCCCAGTCAGGGCACATACAGTAGGCAACTGATTGATGTTTCTCACATTGATGTTACTCTCCCTTTCTCCTTTCTTCCTCCCTTCCCCTCTCTAAAATCAATAAACAGGCCCTGGCTGGTGTGGCTCAGTGGATTGTAACCCATGAATTAATTTCTTAAAAGCATCAAAATAAATAGTTTATGGCTAAGCAAGCAATATCTCTTCAAGTGTTTATAGTCTTTACAAAGGGGGAACATGTGGAAATAACGTTGGTAGGTAGCCCTGAGAGTGTTTTGGCTGCTGAAGTGGTACTTTGGCTGAAAAATCAGGGTATTTGTTCTTGTTTGTGCCCACTTAAAATTCATCCTCCCATTCTTTTGAATAATTTTTTTATGTAATTCTTTACTAATAGAAATCTCACAACTCTGGCTATGGGAATAGCTGCTTTTAAGTGTCCCTTTTAGGTAAATGGTGCTTTGTAGATGAAAAAAACTATACAGTGGTTCTTGTTTTTGCAGGTGCATAAACTGGAGCCTGAGACATGGAAACATGTGGAAGCCATATATATAGACATTGCAGATCGAAGCCAAGTACTTAGCAAGGTAGGAACTGTTTAGAGATGTGGGTAGCTTTTGAGATGCAGAAATGACTTCTAAGTGTCCAAGAAACCAGGGAATCAGACCAAACTTGGCTGACAGGGAAGTTCTCTTTTGGTGTTATTTGTTTAATTTTTAAAATTAGTATTAATAATTCCCTTGTCTTGACCAGGGAATAATACCACCAGAGAAATAGTGGCCCAGATGTAAGTGTCCTGTTTGGCCTCTGAAAATTATCACTGGCCAATATTGGGGCTGTTGGCAGTCCAAGGATGATCTGCCCTACTGAAATAACACTTAGCTGGAAACTAGTTCTCAAATTAATTTTTCCAACCCAGTAATTAAGGAACAATTTATTGTCTGTCTGTTATGTTTGGAGTAATCTGTTCTGTGTGTTCCAGGCGAGGTTTTTTTTTTCAGATATATGAAAAGATTAAGTCCCCTGCCCTCATGAAGTTAGTAGTAGATTCTCAGAATAACAAATGTGGCAGCGGGCACCTAGAAAAGGATGGTCCATTGCTTGGCCATATTGTTGGAGAGTGCAGGGACCAGGTCTGTCATGCTCACTGCTATGCTTAGGAAAGGAAAGGGTAGTTCTCCTTCATTCAGCATTCTTCCTATCTAATAGGCCTGCTGGGATCAGGGCATAGGAATTTGGCTCCCTGCCCATTAGTAGGAATAGGGTGTGCTCACCCTATCCCAGGGGTATGAAACTTCTTTCCTGGAGTGTGTGCTTAAGGTATTTTGATATGTGCATTTTTAAGAAGATAAGCACAAATCATCTTGTGCTTCTCTTACCTGATATTCCCACTCTCACCCTCAAAAGGTTAGTGGATTTTTTAAAAAACTCTCTATTGAAGTACAACATATATAGCAAAGTGAATATGTCAGAAGTGTATAGCTTGGTGGATTTTCTCAAACTGAATATACATACCCAAATATTACTCAAACAGAAATACTGGCCCTGGCTGGTAGCACAGTGGATAAGGTGCCGGCCTGCAAACCCAAAGGTTGCAGGTTCGATTCCCCAGCTAGGGCACATAACCAGGTTGCAAACCAGGTCTCCAGTCAGGTCTGTGGCTGGAGGCAGGTGAAACGCAACCATACATTGATATCTCTCTCTCTCTCTCTGCCTCTCTCCCTTCCCTTCTCTCTGAAAATAATGAAATAAAATCTTTAAAAAAAAAAGAAATACTAGCAAAGAGTATAACTCTTTGAGTATTTTGTCAACTCTTGTTTCATGTGAATGGAGAGAAGCAGGGGTAGGGAAGATTTTTTTTTTTAAAGCTTTCACCTGCCTCTAGCTACAGACCTGGCTGGAGACCTGGCTTGCAACCTGGTTATGTACCCCGACTAGGGAATTGAACCAGTGACCTTTGGGTTCCCAGGCCAGCACCTTATCCACTGTGCCACCAGCCAAGATTTACTATTTTTTAAGCTTTGGGAAATACTTTATGACTGTGTGCATATGTGTGTGATTTCATTATTTTTGTTCGGTAATTGCTGTAATGAGGCCACCGCCAATGCAGAGAAACAACCAAAGGTTAAACTTTTGTTACGGTTAACACACAGTATTGATTGCATTATAAATCAATGAAGTGATCCTCTAACAGTAATACGTAAGAGGATACTACATGTTAAGCATTCTATTATGTTCTATACAGTATGATTTTATTAAAACCAGCCAGTTAAAAAAAATTTTTTTTTTTTTTTTTCAAGCAAGCCAGAGAGATCAGATTAGATTTTAGGAATGATAGTCACTTGTTTTCAGCTCTGGCTTTGTATTTTAGAATCACCTCCAGAAGTTAAAAAAAAAAAATCCACTGTGCCTGCAGATAGTGTAATTGTTTGGGATTTAAGTGGAGTAGCCCAGAAATCTGTATTTTGATAAAGCTGTCCCTGGTAACTTAGGTACTCACCTCAAGTTGAAAATCCCTGATTTATTAAACAGTGGCAATACATGCTTGCTTAGTCAATCTGGTGACACTTGTATATGGTAAAACTGAAAATAATCCCTGGCAGAGGAAGTTGCACAGAATGCTCCTCTGAGGCAAATGTAAATAGTTCTATATCCTGTTTATAGTATTTTCTGTGCTCCAACAAATTAAGACTGGAATGAAGTGTACTTTGATGGAAAATCTGATTCCTCTCTCCCTTCCTTTATCCTTCTATCTCCCTCTCTCTTTTTCTCCCTCTTCTGCCCTTCCTCTTTCCCTTTCACTCTTCCCTCCCCCAACTTCCAATTCTACCACTTCTCAGGATTACAAGGCAGAGGAAGACCCAGCAAAATTTAAATCTATCAAAACAGGCCGAGGACCCTTGGGCCCCAACTGGAAGGTGCAGTTCACATCCTAACCCCAGGGGACCGGGCACCATGAGGGTGGGCCTCCCCCAGGGATGGAGGAAGGGAATGGCTGGAGATGGGCTAAGGGAGAGCCAGAGGTCTGCCTTGTTAGTTACCTGGCTGCCTATGGGTGTGTTTCTAATACAGCAAGAACTTGTAAATCAGAAAGACTGCCCATACATGTGTGCATACAAACTGGTTACTGTCAAGTTCAAGTGGTGGGGCCTGCAGAACAAAGTGGAAAACTTTATACATAAGGTAAGTAACCAGGGTGAGGCCTTCCCAATGTCTATGGGTTAACGGGGGTGTTTTGCCCAATAAGAGAAGATCATACAACCCATGGGCTTGTATTCTAGGGTTGATGACATTCAAATATTTCAGTTTGATTTCCCAGACCCCCACTTGTACTTAACTGTATTTTAGTTTAATGTTGTCCATCTAAGGGCACCAAAAATACAAAGGAGACAGGGGGAGGTTTACTATGATTGAAATACAAATAAAACTCAGAAGGCTAGAGGCACTGTGAGCCAAATGCCAGTGCCTTGAATTATTGAACTAGGCAAACAGAAAGAGTTTTTATAGCCTTTTTTCTAATATGTTATAGCCTCACTCACTCTTGGACTATAGTTCAATAGCTGTTGGCCAAGGAGGAAACTTGGCACAATTGTTTTGGGGCCTTGGCTTAGCTGTGAGCTCATGGGTTGCCTGTCTTGGTAGCATTTTGGGTACAGTGCCTACCTGTGAGGTAGACACCCATTTTTTTCTGGGGGTTCCCTCCTACTTGAAGCCATACCTGTTAGACAAGTGAAGGCAGAAGTCACTGACCCAGGGGATGGAAGCCTGATCCAGAAAGCCAGCAAGGTATCAATCCTCCTCAACCTCCCCACAAAGTATGGGTGTTAGATCAGAGATCATAGTGGGTAGGTACAACAAGGACCTTCGGCTTCTGGGTTCTCACTACGTTCCCTCCTTTTTATAGCAAGAGAAGCGTTTGTTTACAAACTTCCACAGGCAGCTGTTCTGTTGGCTTGACAAGTGGGTTGACCTGACTATGGATGACATTCGAAGGATGGAAGAAGAGACAAAGAGACAGCTGGATGAGGTGAGGGGATGCCCAGAGAAGACTCTAGGGCTCTCAACTAGATAAACATGTAAAGGAGACTATCACACTGGCACAGATCACTGAGGGCACTGTTTTGTGGTTCTAGGAGCATGTCCCTATCTCTTGTGGGTAAGGTCTAATGCCAGGCAGTTGGGAACTAAAGAAAGCAGCCTACGCTTTTGATTTGGCAGTCTAGTTGAGGTCTTGGAATATCCAGAGACAAATATGGCAGTAGATGCTGAATGCCAAATGAGTAATAATACAGTTGCTGCAGGGTTCTTCAGAGGTGGGGGATGGTGGCAGAGATGAAGGTGCTCCCAGAAGGATGTAGGCTGGGCTGATTGTGAAGACCTCACACATGACCCACAGAGGACACAACAGCATGCATAGAAGTGACTCCTCTGTAAGGCAATTTTGAGCTGTTTTTAGAATTTGAAGCCTTTGTTTTTTGGGGATGGTTGGCATAACTCCCAGGGGAAGGGTTCTCTGCTCTATGGGGATCAGAAGACCTAACACCGCCCCTGGCTTGTTTGGAGATGCTTCCTGTGAAGTTTGCTCTTGAGGAGAGTGTCATAAATAACGTTCACATAGTAACTATGTGTAAGGCTCTATTTGAGGGCTTTTACGTACTCCATCTCCTGTGGGCCTCACCACACGCGTGATTGGGCACCACTGTGATCTTGACAGGAGGTGGAGGCTCTGGGTTACATAGCTTGCTGGTGATAAGGTCAGGGTAAGAACCTTAGCTCTTTTCTTATTTTTAAGATTTTTAATTTGTTCACTTTTAGAGAAGAGGGAAGGGAGGGAGAAAGAGAGGGAAAGAAACATCAGGGTGTGAGAGATCTATTGATCTGTTGCCTATTGCATGTCTCCAACCAGGGACCTAGCCCGTAACCCAGGCATGTGCCCTGACTGGGAATGAAACCAGCACTCAGTCCACTGAACCACACCAGCCAGAGCAAGAGCCATAGCTCTCGATCACTAGGCCTCTTTTCCCTCTAAATGCCATTTGGGGCCCTCCTGCTTTCTTGGAGCTAAGAATAAGGGAGGAAGCTCTGTTTCATAAGATCTGCCATCCATTTCTCCCTCTTGCCTTGAGTAGGTTGGCATGGAGCCTGGGTGTCTGGCAGACGTTGCTTTGTATTGCCTTGCCTGGCTCTCCTGCAGGGCCTCAGGGGAGCCCCAGACCTGGGTGCTGGAGTGCCTTGCCTTCCTCTGGCACCCCTGGGAGAGTGGGTTTTACCTTCAGGCTGACACTTCCTAGGCTGACTCACTGGTTACGTGGTATGCTGAGTTAGTTCCTGCGGAAGGCAGATATTTTGGTTATTCATTCAGCTATATTTGGCAGGAGTGGCAGGGTTTTGGACACAGTTTCTGATTCTTCTGTTTAGGATCTTCAGTATGTGGTGGAATTTAGCATCTAGGGTTCTGGCCATTCTAACCATATACAAGAGGCCTGAGTCTTTTGGTCACCCCAGTCCTAACAAAAAGAAAAGTTACTAAGCCCTGGCTGGTGGCACAGTGGATAAGGAGTCGACCTGCAAACCCAAAGGTTGCTGGTTCGATTCCCATCCAGGGCACATAACCAGGTTGCAAGCCAGATCTCCAGCCAGGTCGGTAGCTGGAGGCAGGTGAAGGCAACCATACATTGATGTCTCTTCTCCCTCTTTTTCTCTCTTCCTTCCCCTCTCTCTAAAAATAATAAATAAAAATCTTAAAAAAGAAGTTACTAAATGGAGGATCACAAAGCCTTCTGGGGTGTAGCCTGGAGCTTCACCCACCCACTGTCTCACAAATGCCAGCCTAAAGTTCATGGAAGTGTTTGCAGACAGCCTTTTGCTGTGGGTAGAATTCCAGTTCTTGGACCTGGGAGAAGTTGTCAGGGAATCTGCTGGCTCTGCCTCCCTCCGATCCAAACTTTGAGAACCCTCATCATTAGGGAGTTCTTTTTCAGTCCCCACCTCTTATCTTTGCATGTTTCTCCATTCTCTGGAGAATTGTGCCAAAAGCTTAGCTGACCACTGTCTTCCAGGATGACTGCAAATGTACGAAACCTGTTTGGAATTGGAATTTTAAACATAGTTTGCAGTGAAAGAAAAAGCAAAACCAAATCTGTTACTGTGTGATATATTTTGAGCCTGTTAGCAACTGTGTAGTACCTTCGTATGCTGAATGTTCTTCTGGCTTGTCTTTTTTCCATTTTTGTGTTCCTTCTTTCTAAAAATACTTTCATCAAAGTTTCTTTTTTTCTTTTTTAAAGAAAGTAGTTTTTTAATTTAAGATTTTATCTATTTTTATTTATTTATTTATTTATTTATTTTTAGAAAGAGGGGAAGGGAGGAAGAAAGAGAAGGAGAGAGACATTGATTAGTTGCTTCTTGTCTGAGCCCCATTCAGGGACCGAACTTGCAACTCAGGTGTGTTCCCAGACTTGGAATCGTACCAGTGATCCTTTGGGTTGCAGTCTGGCACTCAACCCATTGAACCATAAGGCTTAATATATACATCTTGATAAATTTACAGATAAGTACATATTCATGAAACCATCATCAAAATGAGCGCCATTAACATATCTGTCAGCTCCAAAAGTATTTTAAAACTCCGTTATCTAGCCCTGGCTGGTAGCACAGTGGATAAGGTGCCGGCCTGCAAACCCAAAGGTCGAAGGTTCGATTCCCCAGCCAGGGCACATAACCAGGTTGCAAACCAGGTCTCCAGTCAGGTCTGTGCCTGGAGGCAGGTGAAAAGCAACCATACATTGATGTCTCTCTCCCTCTCTGCCTCTCCCCCTTCCCCTCTCTCTGAAAATAATGAAATAAAATCTTAAAAAAAAAAAAAACAAAAAACAAAACTCAGTTATCCCTGGCTTCCGAGGAAGAAGCTGTCCTCTGCCCCAGAGGGCATGCCCTCCTCCCAGAAGCACCCCCTTGCATTCTTACATTTTTAAAATTGTCTCCATACTTCCAGATAATATGCTTGTGTTCTTAATTATTCTTTTTTTTTTTTTAGATTTTATTTATTATTTTTCATAGAGAGGGTTGGGGAGAGAGGCAGAGAGGGAGAGAAACATCAATGTATAGTTGCCTTTCACCTGCCTCCAGCCACAGACCTGGCTGGAGACCTGGCTTGCAACTGATAATGTTGCCTTGGCTGGGAATTGAACCAGTGACCTCTCGGTTCACAGGCTGGCGCCTTATCCATTGTGCCACTAGCCAGGGGTGGAAAATAGTTTTGTGTTATCTGTTTTATAACTCTTTCCCCTCTATTTCTTTTCTTTTTGGAATTTTTATTAATCAGAAATTGGACCTCAGGAATGAACCTTTTAATTTTTTAAAATACATTTTCTTTTTTTCTACATGCATTGTCTTTCTTTTCTGAAACTATAGTTTTTTGTTTTTGTGTTTGGTTTTTGAGGGATGTCTGCTCTAGGGAATAAATAGTCTTTGTTTCCTCTGAGCACCTTTTTTCTTGTTGGACTCTGTGTTTTGCATTAGCGGCTTTCTTGAAGTCTGGTGGTCCTTAGCCACATTTAAGAATGAAGTGCTAAAAAGCTGATTTTAAGCTCTTTTAATCAGTGGGTGAGCATCATTGCAAGGTAGGCAAGTGGTTTCTTTAGTGTCCCCTGCTTTTAGAATCCTGAGTCTGTTTTTATTGGGCTGGTCATTTTATCTAGAAAGGACTCAGGGTCTCCTGCTTAGAGTGATGGACAGATAGCCAGCGTCCTGGGAGCTGAGCTGGAGAAGGGTCCAGGCAGGCTCACCTGCCATGAAATAGCTTTAACTTAATCCTCTTATATTATGCATTATGTCCACTTGGCCCCTAGCTGAGTCCAGGTCCCAAGTTCAGGCTTCCTTCAGCCCCTTCCAAGAGCAGAATGACTTTGCTTTGGCAGGAAAAGCAGGTGGTTACTTGATTGTGAGAACTGGGGGAGGGAAAGCCAGGGCTGAACTGTTCTTTACTCGGACTTTCAAATAAGTCATCCCTTCCTTCCTTTCCTTCTTTTTCTTTTTCTTTCTTTCTTTCTTTTTTTTAACAAGCCATCTATTTTCATCTCTACCTTTACCCCCACCTTCAGAGGTTCCTGGTGCTTCCAGTTGCTGAGACTTTGGACAGCACACATTGGTCTGCTCCTTCTTGGCTCCCCTCCTCACAGATGCTTAGGTTTCAGCTCAGGCTGCTCTGAAAATTAGTCACTACTCGTCCTTTCTTTCTGCATCTTCCAGAATGTTATTATCATATTTAGTTGCTGTTGTCTCCTCTGTTCTTATTGTCTTCATGGCTTTATGTCTTTTTAAAACATTTTTACTTTCACCGTCATTGTAGTAATACTTGGGGGAGGAATAGCAATAATGCATATATTCAGCCTTGTCTGGTGTGATTCAGTGGATTGAGCACCTGCCTGAGAACCAAAACATGGCCAGTTCAATTCCTAGTGAGAATACATGCCTGAGTTGTGGGCCAAAACCCCAGTTGGGGTCATGTGAGAGGCAACCAATTGATGTTTTTCTCTCTCTCTTTCTCCCTCCCTTCCCTCTCTAAAAATAAATTTAAAAAATATTTTTCAAATGCATGTAGTCTCCCATGATTCCTTGCAAGTTTGAGATAGCAATTATAATTGTTATTAAATCAATGCATAGTAGTCTAGTGTGGGTAGATGTTTTTGTAAGTTACAAGGGTTGCTATAAGGCCATTGTCACCATGATACAACTCTAGGCCCTGTTGGAGGTGAACCCCCCATTCTTGGATGAGGCTCAAGGATTTGAGAAACAAGGGATCAAGGGATTAGTCCTGTGCCCTAAAAAGAAAAATGTCAGGAAACGTGTGCCTCCCTCTCTCCCTTATCCTCTCTCCCTTTATACTCCCTCTCTCTTGCTCTTGTTCTCGTAAGACACTCATAATCATAAAAGTAGAATAGGGTACCTTAAAGGTCAATTAGTCCAATTATATGTCCAGTGCTTGAGTCTTTGTAACCTCCCCACCAGGTTGTGCTTGGTCACCTCCTATAATGGATAACTTACTAGCTCCCAAATATGGTAGTAATAAAAATATTTTTATTATTGCTAGAAGCTAACATCTATTTATTGAGGTCTTACTCTGTGCCTGTCATGTATGGTACAAGTTTTGCATGTATTATGTCATCAAATCTTCATGACAACCTGTGCCATAGGTGTCATTTTCATTTCATAAATAGAAAAACCGAGACTCAGAGAAGTGAAGGATCTTTATTTCACTGAACCAACTGCCTTATGGGCCTTTGGCCATTAATTCTGTAGATAATAAGCCTAGAAGAAGATAACTCATTTTAAAATTTTTAAGAGAACTTATTTCTGTATTACTGGACTATCTAGAACACTTGGCCAAAGAAAACAAAGATGCTGTGTGTTAGAGCACATGATTAAGATTCCACCGCATTTTCTTTCCCAGGTTTCCCTGTGGGTCTTCATCTCTAAGTCCCTATTAACTCCACGAGGCTTCCTCTCTATAATCCTTCCTTTCTGGACCTGGTACTTTGTGATGGAGTTGAGAGGCTATATGACACACTTGGCTCAGCTGGTCTACCTTGAGGGTAGACTGAGCCTTCCTCAAGCCAGTCTCCTATTCATGTACTAAAATGGAATGTGCCTATCTCTTTCTCTTCACCTGAATTTTGGTGCAGAGGACCCTTGCTTTATCCTGTGGCTTTTTGACTGAGGGATCACCATCAGTTTTAGATATTAAGCCTTAAAGTCTGGGCTGGTTACCCTGTGCAGTGAAGTGCCTGGCATAACACTATACCCAGTTTCAAGTTTGGAGTTGTAGTAAGTACAGGGTGGGGCAAAAGTAGGTTTACAGTGATAAGTACATGAAACATAGAGTTTATTCTTATATTCTTAATTATTATTTTCCATAATACAAACAACTGTAAACCTTCTTTTGCTCCATCCTGTACAAGTACTGAAGGTTAAGCTGATAAAGAGAAACTGCTTTGAGTCTACCTCACCTGCTGGACCATGGGATATTGGAATCTGAGATTCCTGTCATGTCTGCAGAGGAAAGAACTAGGTCTCTGGAGGCACAAGGATCCCTGTATGTGGAGGATGATGCTGTCCTGTGGAGTCTAAATTACTTCTGACCTACCTGGCAATGACTGATCCCATGGCAGATGACCCAGAACATTGTACAACACCTTGAAATAGAGGAATAGCTTTTTTTCTTTTTAAATGAAGTTTCATTTTTTATTTTTTATTTTTTTTTTAAGATTTTATTTATTATTTCCAGAGAGAGGGGAAGGGAAAAAGGCAGAGAGGGAGAGAAGAATCAATGTATGGTTGTGTTTCACCTGCCTCCAGCCACAGACCTGGCTGGAGACCTGGCTTGCAACCTGGTTATGTGCCCTGGCTGGGGAATCGAACCAGCGACCTTTGGGTTCGCAGGCTGGTACTTTATCCACTGTGCTACCAGCCAGGGCTCATTTTTTAATATTAAGGTAATATATAAACATTAAACATTTGGGGAAAAATAGAGAAAAGGAAACAAAAAAATCACTGTACTCCCTCTATTTAAAGACAACCACTAGAAACATTTTCCTGTATTTCAAGTCTTTCTACCAGTTTTATTTAGTTATCATTGTGTTAACATGTGCCAGGTGATTATCTTACCTTCTTCTCTGAACATTATAACAAAGCACTTTCCCACTAAAAAACTTCTTCACATAGATCTTCCTGCCTACAAGTAAGTGTTGCTCTGTACTGTCATTACCCTATGTTGAATTTTCCTTCATATTGTTTCCAGGTTCTCATTGTTATAAATAATGCTGTGATGGAAAATTTTGTGCACTCAGTTTCTTTGGTAATTAGGGTTATTTCCTTAGAATATATTCCACAAATGGAATTGGAGAATTTAGGACTTTTTTTTTTTTTTTTTAAGATTTTGTTATTTTTAGAGAGTGGGGAAGGGAGGGAGGCAGAGAGGGAGAAAAACATCAATGTATGGTTGCCTTTCACCGGCCTCTAGCTATGGACCTGGCTGGAGACCTGGTTATGTGCCCTGACTGGGAATCGAACCAGCTACCTTTGGGTTCATGGGCTGGCACCTTTCCACTGAGCCACCAGCCAGGGCAAATTTAGGACTCTTGTTATGCATTGCCAAATTGCCTTCCCAAGGGGCTGAACTTATTTATAGACAGGTTTTCTAAAGAGGTTCTGAAAACAATTACACATGTGCCTCATATCTGTGTTCCTTCAGGGATGCTCATGGTTTGTGATTACTTTTTTATTTTTTTTAAAAGGTCTTTTATTATTTCCAGAGAGAGAGGAAGGGAGAGAGGCAGAGAGGGAAAGAAACATTAATGTATGGTTGTCTTTTACCTGCCTCCAGCCACAGACCTGGCTGGAGACCTGGCTTGCAACCTGGTTCTGTGCCCTGGCTGGGGAATCGAACCACCTACCTTTGGGTTCGCAGGCCAGCGCCTTACCCACTGTGCCACCAGCCAGGGCTTGTGATTACTTTTCAAGTGTTTCTTCCTATGGCAATATCTTACAAAACTATAGCATAAGATCACAACCAGGGTACTGACATGGATATATTTGCTAATTTTTTAAGTCAAAGGAGTTTTCCTTTACTGATTTGAGAGAGAGGGGAAAGGGGAAGGGAAAGCACGTGCGAGAGAGGGACACTAATTTCATGTTCCTCTTATGTGGTCATTGATTGATTCTTGTATGTGCCCTGATTAGGTATCAAACCCCACAACTTTGGTGTGTTGGGATGATGTTCCAATCAACTGAGCTACACAGCCAGGGAAAATTTCATACTTTACAGTAAAAGCAATTTTCAAAAGATATAGAAAATGTTAAAAAATACAAGCCTGAGCCCTGGCTGGTGGCACAGTGGATAAGGCGCCAGCCTGGGAACCCAAAGGTTGCTGGTTTGATTCCCAGCCACGGCACATAACCAGGTTGCAAGCGAGGTCTCCAGCTAGGTCCATAGCTGGAGGCAGGTGAAAGACAACCATACATTGATGTCTATCTCCCTGTCTGCCTATCTCCCTTCCCTGCTCTCTAAAAATAGTAAAATAAAATAAAATAAATACAAGCCTGTATAAGTAAATAAATAGATAAATGAAAATCTATTTCTTTCAACCCCTGGCCTCATTCCTAGAGGAGACCACTGAAAAAAAGAAACAAAGAGTTTCTATTGTCCTGTTCTTCAACTATATGTACAGTACATAATATGGCCTGCAGTGGTTTGATCCAAGGAACACTACAAACTTAAGGTAAAATCTCTCAGGTCACTTAGGCCCCAGAAAATAGGAAATACGCATTCTTAGAGCGTGTCATTATAAGAATGAAATAATGCATTTTTATTCCAGTGGTGCCCTGGGGGGCAACCTTGTCTCAGAGTAGGAGGGGATCTATCAGGTTCCCTGATAGGAAGTTGCATCTTTTTTTAAGCAATGGAAAAATGGGACTTGGCTTTGCATTAGCAGTTAACTCTCAGGGTATATAAGGCCTGCTTGAGGCCCCAGGAACTTTATTCCCATGATATTAAATTATTTGTCTAATTATTGGAGATTTATGTGAATGGTCATTAGTGAGCTGACATTTATAATGTTTTTATCTTTTAAAAGATGGTAAAGAATTTCAAAGTTAGAGAAAACAGCAATACAATATCTTTATCCAGAAGCTCTATTCCTTAATTTTTTAAAAAAGATTTTGTTTATTTATTTTTAGAGAAAGGGGAAGGGAGGGAGAGAGAGACAAACATAGATGGTTTGCCTCTTGTATGCGCCCCATTTGGGAATTGAACCTGAAACCTAGGCATGGGCCCTGACTACAAGTTAAACTGGAGATCCTTCACCCAGTGGGGTGATGTCCAACTGAGACACACTGGTAAAGAGACTCCATTCCTTTCAAGCAAAGGATGCAACCAAGGATCATACACTACAGCCTTCTAGCTTCTTTCAATCTGGTATGTTTCTCAGTTTTTCCTCAACTTGAATGACCTTCACATTTTTTATGGTTACAGGCCAGTCATCTTATAGAATGTCTCTCAATTTGGATATGTCCAGTGATTCTGAATGATTAGATCCAGTTTATGTATTTTAGGCCAGAATGTCACATATTTGGTATTCTTTTCATTATATTCTGTCTAGTTACTAGGGGGGTTATCTTTGTTCACCTGAAGCATAATAGGGTGTCCCTGGCTGGTCTTGTCCTTTCTGTGACTCAGCCCTATAATTGGCTATATCGTCAAGGAGCCCTGGTTTCTCTTAGTGGAGGATGGTGTTTGGCTGCTAGGTGTGTTGGGCTGTTGCTGTCCCAGGCCTTCTCATAGGACAGAGCTAGGGAACTTCTATATTTGTATTTTTTTCTGTATCTACTCTACATATTGAGTTCATACAGAATACCCCCAATTCCAACCTAATACCCCAGGGTTTTTGTGATTTTACAACTATGACAGTTTCCTTATCCTTAACAGGTTTCTGTCATATTGGAAACTCTTGAATCTGTTGAACTCTTAGGAAGCAATATATTGTAATAACAGTATTAAGGTAGACAACTAAAGTTACCTGAGCAACAATAATTTAAAGATGTCATTCAGCATCTTTATGCAAAATCTACAGGAGACAGGCTTTCCAGGTAGAGCTAAGAGCCTACTCATGGGTTTGGGACTAGTAAATGTCTGAAAATACTTTCCTGTTTGGAGCAGAGGATCTTTGCTGGGGGCTGTAAAAAGTGAGTATCAGACTGATTCATTTTATGACTCACTTATGGTCCATGTCATATTGGTTCTGATCCATTAGCTCTGGGACCCAAGAATCTACAGTTATTTGGTAGGCAGTTATTATTATTATTTTTTAAAGATTTTATTTTTATTATTAGAGAGAGGGGAAGAGAGAGAGGCAAAGGAGGAGAGAGACATCAATGTATGGTCACCTTTTTTCACCTGCCTCCAGCTACAGGCCTAGCTAGAGACCTGGCTTGCAAACTCATTATTTGCCCTGGCTGGGGAATTGAACCAGTGACCTTTGGGTTCGCAGGCTAGCACCTAATCCACTGGGCCACCAGCCAGGTAGACAGTTATTTTGATTGAGGAAACTCTGGCCTATATTGGAGAGGACCAGGAGAATTTTTTTTACCTGTCTATGTTCCACATGGACTTACTGATTTCTGAATGATTGGATACAGTTTATGTATTTTAGGCCAGAATGTCACATATTGGGTATTCTTTTCATTGTATTCTGTCTAGTTACTAGGGAGGTTACCTTTGTTCACGTGAAGCACAACAGGGTGTCCCAGGCTGGTCTTAATCCTTTCTGTGACAAGGTATGTTCACACTGATGTATGAACATGAAACATGGGTTTAGAACATGGCAGGAAGTATATTTTCAGAGTATTTCCCTGTGGAGAGCTATCACTACTAAGATAGAGTCTCTGCAAAATGTGCTGGTATTGACATTTTAGTGAATAATAACTCTTGAGTAGGGCTGTAGCCTAAATGTCCAGATTCATCAGAGCTTGTGTATATACGCATTCTTCAGGAACAAGGAAATAATAACAAAGATAACATGTACTGAGCGTACACTCCATGGCAAGTCCTCTGGTATGTTACTTTACATGAGTATCTTTCTTTAATCTTCACCACATCCACATATTATTACAGAACTTGTGGCTTACAGAATAGTCAGTAATGTGCTTAAGTTCACCCAATTAGTGAGGAAGCCAGAATAAGTCCAGGCAGTTTCTTCCAGAGGTCATGCTCTTAAATGTGCTCAAAATTTGTTGAATGAATAAAGAATAAAAATTGGGCAGAAAACTCATACAGTAAAGAAATACCTATTGGGCCCTGGCCAATTGTGGCTCAGTTGGTTGGGTGTCATCTCACAAACCAAAAGGTTGTAGGTTTGATTCCCTGGTCAGGGCACATGCCTAAGTTGTGAGTTTGGTCCCTGGTCAGGATGAGTACAAAAAGCAACTAACTGATGTTTCTTTCTCACATCAATGTTTCTCTCCTTTTCTCTCTCTCTTACCTTCTCTCTAAAATCAGTGAGCATGTCCTTGAGTGATGATTAAAATAAATAAATATATCTTATATAATGGGAAGTTAAAATACACATATAGACATTCTACAAATAGAATGTTCAAGTCAGAAAGGATTTGAGAAAGATCACCACCACAGTATCCCCAACAAGAACATGTATCCACTTCTTGCAAGGTGCCAGTGACAGGGACCACTCAGTGCTTCCAGAGAAGAACCCATCTACTTTCCAGCAGCCTTGCGCTTCCTTTAAGTTGAGATTGGCCCCCTATCATTTCTACCCATGTTCTTGTGCCGGATTCTGGTACCACGCTGGGCCCACCTGACTGACTGGGAAAAACCTTTAAGCATTGCCCAGGAGAGGTAATTGCTGTTCCCACTGCTTGGAACACTGTGTCTTGTCCTCCAGTCTCCAGGGAGCCAGAGGGTTTTCCCATTCACTCTCTTATCAGAGAAGCCTTCCATAACCAGCTTATAAAGTAGCTCTTCCCCTGTAGTAAGACTTGGTCCGTGTTGGTTCATTGCTGAATCCTCAGGCCTGGAGCAGTACCCAGCAGAAAAGTGATGCTTCATAAATAATCTGTCAAATGATTGAATGAAAAACACTAAACCCCTTAAAAACTAAACCCCAATACTGGGATGCAGCAGAAAGAAACAAGAATAATTGATGGTGAGACCAGTGACACAGAACTGTAAATGTAATGGCTTCAGCTTATGTATGCAGAATTCTATTCTTCTGATTGACTTTATGCACAAAAATGCTCCACCCTACCTATTAGCAGGATTGTGAAGGCATGCTGTATCTGTGGTGGAGTTCCATCAACAGCAAGAGCTTCAATTATTTATGCTTTTTCTGTTCCAGATGAGACAAAAGGACCCAGTGAAAGGAATGACAGCAGATGACTAAAGCCACCCCTCTCCCTTCTGCACTGTATGTACCCAGTTTCTCTATGTGTATGTCATAGATGCTAAAAACAGTTTGGATCCTCAAGGCCTCAGCAGCTCACTGTGGAGTCAGAAAACTGGCTTCATTTCTTACCCTGCCCTCTAGGAATAACTACCACCATGCTAAACAGGCTTGTCATGCTCTTGGGGTTACACTGAAAGAGGTCATAACTGTTGGGACACTTCAGACACATGTAATTTTACAAAGAACTACCCAGATGGAGACATGGACAGGGTGATGAGACAGGGGCACGGTGGATGCAGAATTCTGCAACTAATACTACCCTCCTAACTGAGCCATTTCAAGTCAGAGCTGGCATTCTAGGGTACTCTCTATACCCATCCCACCCCCTGCCAGAGCCAGTTCCTAGCTCCTAACTGATAGCATCCCCTGGAGCATCCATTTTGGCATTTATTATTGTGCGGTGCTTCATTTTCCTTCCTTTTTATACCCCCTGATTCTGTACTAAGTAGCTGTCCTCATTAGAGGTGACATCTTTCAGAAGCTTGGTGGGTATTTCTTCCCAGGTCCTAGGGTCAAGATGAGAGGTATCTTGCTCATATTATCACTCTTCCCTATTTCCCTTCTACTTGCTCCCAGTGCCCTGTACACTTCCAGACCTGTTGTTTTTCCAGCAGCTCAGAGTGGATTTTGTCATGGAAGGAAAAACCTGGCCTTGCTCCCCACCATCAGGCTCTGAAAAAAGATTATTTTATCAAATAAAAACTGGCTGTACCCTAGCACTAAGGAGCTAGAGGCCTGGGGTCTCACCAGCAGTGATGCAAACCTGTATTCACTCTCCCTGCCCACTATGCTTGAAGAGAACTGGGAGGTGAAAGGGTAGAATCAAGTTGATTGTTGCAATGCCAGCTTCTTGGTCACTGGAACCTTACTTTTGTCTCTTCCCCCTAATCCCCACACCATCTGGCATCCTTCTTGCTTTTGAAATTCCCCAATTAATGATTTACAATGTTTCTGTTTTCCTGTTATTTAATAATTGTATTTTCTCTTCCAGTTTTGCAAGACAGTGGTCAACAGGAAGGCCCAGCAGCTCCACCCTCCCGAGTGACAGGCCATCTTCAGATGCAGCCTTTCTGTGCTCGTTCTTCAGGCAACTTTCGATCCCTTACTGTAGCCAATTCTAGATGCCCTTCGATATTGTGAACAAATAGGCCCTCTGGTATTATGAAGGCCGTGTGTTCAGGAGCCTGCCCCCTCTGAGATATGTGGCATGTAGGCTGCTGTACTTACGGCTCCTCCCTCTCCAGCCATTGTGTTCTCAACCCATTTCTGTGTTTTCACACACACCCCTTTTATTTTCAAGTGACATTTTTAGTCTTTCAAAATAGCTGCTGTTTGTGATGTGGTGATTTAAATGATACTATGTTTGTTTGTTTTCAGCCTTGGGATAAACTGAGGTACTTTGCTTCCTGGGCAGATATTTGCAATTTTGAGTGCTCACATGGGGAGAGGGGACGAGTTAGAAATACAGAGTTTTTCACCAGTTCCACAGAACAGCAATGTGGCTTCATAACTCTGACCACTGCTCCCAATAATCCATTGTTAAAGTATTCTAAGCACCAGGGAAATACCCAAGGCCCAGCTAGTCTCTTTTGAAAATTTAACAAATAACCTTTGCCCCAGGCATTACATCCCTGGTCATTAGTCTTGGAAATATTATGGCTTCTCAGCCCTCCTATTGCCCACTCTGTCTGCCACCTCTGCAGAGCCTGTAATATACCAGGGTCAGCCCTCCTCTTGGAGGGGCCTATCCAGTGTGGCCCTTAGAATTGAGTCTGTCCCATGTATACTAATTAGTCCTCCCCCTGAGGAGCTCTGTATGTCCATGCTCCTCTTCCCATTTGGGCTGGTGCTGTCACTCAGCAATAATCCTCTTTTCTCTGTGCTTTCTTAGATTCTTGTCCTCTGTCTTTGAGGCTGGTCAGGACACAAGAGTCCTGATCTTTTCATGCTGCACAAAACGAGCATGCAAAAAGCTTCTTCCCAGCAGAACATGTTTCTTCTTGTCTCCAGTTGCTGGAAAGGATTTGGGAATCAAGATCTCAGTTCGTCCTGCCCCCAAGATGAGTTCTGTCCTGGACAATCAAAAGCAAGTAGTGACCGTAGACAGAATTCTACCAAGTAGGCCGGTGAGAGTCTAGGCTTCAGGGGAACAGAAGCTGCTGAGCGCTTCCGAGTTTCCTATGACTTGGCAAAACCTGGATATGCCTTTCCTGATGGGAGAATCTGAAATAGCTGTGATGTTACCTAACATTTCTGAAACCTTGTGAAGTGATGTTGGCCAAGTACAGTGATCCAAGCCCATGCCAGCCTGTGTGCGGCTGCTCATGAGAGAAACCAAATCTCTGTTGGGGGAGCGAGAAGTAGGTGGGAAAATTTATCCTCATGTTTCTGTCAGTTTGTTTTGCCTTATTTCTAAGTGCAATAAGGGAGTCTCTCACAGGATTTCACCTGTGACATCCTGAAGGATGTGTCCCTGTGCCTAGAGCAAGTGTGGACAGACTCAGACCCCTCAGCATGGTTAGCTCCAAACTTCATCAAGGCCCCATTGGGACCAGATGTCCTGTTATACCGCCCATGTAGTCTCCTCACCTTATAGGGTCTATAGTAGCAATGATCAGATGCAGTTCAGTTGATTATTAGCATCCTAAATGCCATGACCATTTATTTGATAGGGAAAGTTGAGGTGTTCCTACTGGAGAAAATGTAAATGCTTTCCTACAAGCTTTGTATCAGCTATAATTATATTTGTGCTTCACACTCTCCCTTCTTCATTCATCAATTCAGTAAAGTCCAGATGTGGGTTATCCTGGGAGAAACAACTTAATATTCTAAGTAGACAGTTATTTAGGTGGTTTGAAGGTCACATGTTCATCTCCTTCCTTCAACTCTTCTCTGAGGTCCACACATATCATTCTAGCTCTGGTGGAAGCTTTCTTTATCAGCCTTTTCTCTAGCTCCTCCCACTTTTACCTGTTGCCCCAGTTTGAAAGCATCCACATGAGCTGAGCTATAATTTCCTCAAGTCAGTTGGATCTAGGATCCAGCCCAAATAAACATAAGCAGGGATTTTTCTGGTCTAGTCCATCCCTATTGATCGTGTTGCTGCTGGGCAACAGTGTAGTCTTTTTTAAGTACCCCCCTTTCCTCTTCACATTGCCCACCTCTCCCCCCAACTGGTTAGCACTCAAGAGGGGCTTGTGATGAAAAGGCTCAGCTCCAGGGAAGTACCTAAGGATGTGCCACACCCCTTCAGATCAGCTGCTTCCTTTAGATTTCCAAGGTCCCAGTCCCAGCTGGAAGCAGCCGTGCCTCTGTAGAAGGGGGTGCTGGGCTCTAGCCTTCTCACAGAGAGGTCAAGGATAAGGTCAGTGGGCACCAGTATATCTTCCCAAGTTCTCTTACAGTCCTTGCTGGGACTCCCTGAGTTATTTTGGTTGGTTCCTAGTGCTACTTTTACAAAACACACTTTGTAGACTTGATTAGATTACCTTATTTAATGTGAGTTTGTGCCTTTTTGTCTCAATCTTCCAATACAGGTATATTGGGAAAAAAAGCAGTCTAATAAAATCCTAGACAGAGCTTTCTGGAGTTGAACTTATTGGTGATGTCCTTATGTCCAATTTATAAACTATGTGTCCTCAAACTCTTGCCAGTGTCCCCCATTTTAGCAGGGATTAGGAAAGGTACGAGGTATCAATTTTTTACAGACAGATTTCTGTAAATTAAAGTATCCCCTTGTCATTT
Organism: Noctilio leporinus; assembly: GCA_004026585.1. Lineage (NCBI taxonomy): Eukaryota > Metazoa > Chordata > Mammalia > Chiroptera > Noctilionidae > Noctilio > Noctilio leporinus. The sequence goes on along the minus strand of PVIW01002278.1, from coordinate 89,235 downwards.
TGCTTATGCGAACCACCTATCTTAAAGTAATTTGGCCATTTACTACTGGCCATATGATATTTCCTTTCTGCTTTTACCTCCCATCTTTACCTCATCCATTTTTTCCCATCCTACCAAACAAAACCTGTATTTAAAAATAGTTCTTGACTTTACTTCCCAGTCTGTGAATCTCATGAAGCTTGTGTGTAAAACTGAATTTTTGGGGGGAAAGTCATGGCTCTCATCAGATCCTCGAAGGAATGGAAGGAATCCCATGCACTCTCCTCTCCAACCCCTCCTCCCCAAATATTATGAAGCCGTGATCAGGAAAAAAATCAGTTAATAATTTTTAAAAAGATTTAAAAAAAATTATTTTTAGAGAGAAGGACAGGGAGAGAAACAGAGAGGGAGAGAAACATCAAGGCATGGTTGCCTTTCACCTGCCTCAGCTACAGACCTGGCTGGACACCTGGCTTGCAACCTGGTTAGGAATCGAACCAGCGACATTTGGGTTCGCAGGCTGGCACCTTACCCACTGTGCCATCAGTTAATCTTTAGTAAAGTAAATAATCAGTTGTTAAATCGTGAAAGAGAGGCAGTGGTTTATCTTTAATTCATTGATGGCTAATGTTGTAAGAGTCTAAGAACCACCACATGTCCAATGTGTTTATACGTAACCTACGAACAAATACAGAAAAACTTTAAAAGTTGGGGTGAAGAAGAACTAAGAACGGAGGAGCCCAGTGACCAACAGGAGAAAGATTACCTGAAGCTGGGTGGGGGAAAGAGACTGAATTACAGGCAGGATACTGGCTAGCGGCCTGCTCCCAGCGCAACCAGGCCGCTTGACGTTGGGAAGTTGGGGGGAGGGGGGGGTGAAGGCAGCGTAGAAGTTAAACCTATAGGAACCAAGGACGCTCCAGCGGGCGTGCCCAAGGATTGTGACGGAAGTGGCCCCTCCTAGCCACCTCGAGCAGGGCAGTCTGGGAGCCACACCCCGCGTGCTGGGCGGGGCTTAGTGTTGCGTCAGGTCGTGGCGACACTAGGACACACCTCTCACTTCAGACCCCTCAGCTCCTTCCCTCTCAGCCTTTCACCTTTTCGCGCTTGCTGAGAGTACCACCTTTTCCCCCGGGCCACACCAATTAGAGTCCTGCTTGCGCTCAAGCCCCGCCTCTTACGGAGCCAAGGCGTAAATCCGGAATCCGGAAGGAAAACAATCGGGTGAGACTGAGCAAGCCAGGACTGCATCGTGCGCAGTGCTGATCGGCCTGGGCTGGCTGTGGCAAGTTGGCCGGGCCGCCGCTCGGGGACCATGGCAACCGCGAACCCATGGAAGCAGACTGGACCGAGAGGCGGGAAGCTCAGGTGAGGAAGGGCTGCTCCAGGCTGGATCAATGCTTCCGACCTATCTGAGGCTGCGGATTCGGGGTAGAACCAAGCTGGGAGAGAAAAGACCAGGCCTACAGAGCTGCTTCTAGTTCGGAGGTCCTTTCAAATTATCCCAGTGTCGAGCAGACTATGTTAAGTCCGAGCCCTACCCCACTTCCAAACTCAAGCCTCCGAGCTAGTTCCCACTTTAGTGCCCCAAGTAGGTGCCCAACTGGCTTCTGGAGGAGGCAATGGTGTTGTGCTTTTTGAAGAGAAAGATGTAATGAAGTGCTGTCGCCTCAGCTGTAAAGTAGCAGTCTGTTCCTACTTTTGATCAGCATTTGCATCATGGGGCCTGCCTGATCCTGTTGTGACCTCCTGTAATCCAAAATTAGATTTAGATAAGATCCTTTGATGAAGTAATAATAATCGGGTCCTGGGCTTGCACTTGAACAATGAACAAAGCTAATCACCAATTTAGGGTGGGTCATGATGCAAAGCTTTACTACTAATCGTGGGACTTAAGAACTTGGACAAGAAATCCCGACTTTTACTCCCCATTCGTTCAGTGCAGGTCCCTGGGAAAACAAGGATGTCTTGAAAATGAAAGGACTGCCTTTCTTAATCTTCCGTTGGACAGCAGGGGGAGATCGTAAACAAACGAAGTTAGGAATCTCTGGCTGAGTGCCTGGGAAGGTTTTTTCTGTGTGTGTTTTGTTGATGTTTAGGAGTAGGAGAGTCCGAAGTTACTTTTAGCCAGCCAGGAATTTCTTCAAGTTGTGCTTTTTTAGAACACGGACCTCTAAGAACAGGGTTTGGTGGAGAAGAGATGTTTTGGGATAACCTGCCCTTTTCTAACCCTTTCCCGTTGTACGTTATCTTCATGGTGTAGCTAGGACTCACCTGAGGCATGGTGGCTGTTCTTGCTCTCCACAGGGTTTGTAGCCACTGCCTGCTCCAGGCTCGGCTCAGCCTGGGACTTCTTGGAGTGTGCCTGTAACAATTCAGTTGAGATCTGCTAGTCTCTCCTTCCCCTGAGCCTCTGATGGGATCCAGGGTTATTGAGAGTTGCTGATTTAGCTCTGTTGTCAGCCTAGGGCTCATATGAAGCTGACATGGAGGATATACCAACTGATGACTTTTCCCAAGAGGGCGAACTTTTGAGAGAGACGTTGAGAAACCTGTTATATAAAATCTTCTCCTTAGGTTGTTTTAAATGCTGGCAGAATTAGCTGTGCTCCAGGGATCACAACTATAGGGAGGAATGAGGAAGGGAATGTGGTGTTGTCTGTGCTATTTTTTAAATTCCCCTGTCTTGTGGTGCTGAGGTCAAAAGGTGAAACTTGAACCTCCAGAATCATTCTGGTGATCCTAGGAACCCTTGGGTTGAAGAATGGGAAGTGGGAAGTTACTGACAGAGCCATAAATGATTGCTGCAGTGTGAATGGTTGATGACATTAATAAGTTCCTGACTATCTACCCTTTCCTTGCCTGACCCCAGAACCTTTGGGCCCACTCTGGCAGCTGTCCTTGTGTCAGCAGCACCAGTGCTGCCAGATGTGTGCAGCTTTCATCCTTCATGGAGAAGCCAATCCAGGGTGGGAATTTCCTGCTTCTGGGAACAAAGGTGAAGATGGAAGGCTGTAGTTCAGCACCTCAATCCCCCACCGTCAGATGCAGAAATATGTTTCCCATTATGATTGTAGTGGGTTGTGATGCAGCCATCAGCAGGCCTACACCCCTGTCCTTCCTTTATGACTTCACTTCTCATCACTTCCACAGCATACATGTCATGACATGGAACGTGGCCTCTGCAGCACCCCCTCTAGACCCCGATAATCTCCTTCAGCTGAACAACCAGAACCTGAATCTGGACATATATGTCATTGGGTAGGTGTCTGCAGGGCCCCTTTACCCATCCCTGTATCTGAGATCAGGTGAGCCTGACCAGTCCCAAGTTGTCCCCATTGGGACTGTTGTAATTAATCTGACCTCTCTTGCTCTGGAGTCCAAGGCCTAGGAGCTGTCAGCCTATCTCAGGGCCAGTGTCTCTTGTCCTGGGCCGGCAATGGCAAGGGGCTCCCGGTGGTTGACAGCCAGGGGAGGGAGAGATCATAGTAATGAGAACCCAAGGCTTGAAAGTCTGCTGAGGACAGTAGCAAATGTCGGTGGCAGAGGCAGTCCCCTGCATATCAGGGGGTAGCCTCTGACCTGGACCGGGCAGTTTGCAGGAAATGAACTGTGGGATCATGAGCCTCATTTCTGACACTGCCTTTGAAGACCCATGGAGCAGTTTCTTCATGGATGTGCTTTCCCCTCTCAACTTCGTCAAGGTAACTTTCAAGTTCAAGGGTAATTGGGAAATGTGTCTTACCTATAGTCCCTAACCCCCAGTCCTTTTGTCTCTCAAACAGACTTTTGTGTTGTTTCCTGTTTATTTAAAGGCCTGGCTCCCTGGGCGCCTGCTTGCCTTGTGCCTTTACAAGGTGGACCCCAGGGGCTGGTTTCCACCTTGATACTTTGCAGGTTGGGAGAATTCCTTGGGGAGGTGCAGTAGGGCTTATTAACAGCTTGGTATCTACCTCATACCTGACCAGTCCCTCCTCATATGCCTAGCATGCTATCTCTGAGTACAATAAAAATTGCAACCATTTATGAAATTCTTAACATGGTATTAAGCATTATAAATAAACTCTTTATTACATTATTTTATTAAAATATGGGTAATTTGCAAATAAAGCCAAGATTCAATAGTCATACAGGTTGTCTGGGATTTGAATCCAGTTTCCTTTTTTTTTTAAGATTTTATTTATTATTTTTAAAGAGAGAGGAAGGGTGAGAGGCAGAGAAGGAGAGAAACATCAATGTATGTTTGCCTTTCACCTGCATCCAGCTACGGACCTGGCTGGAGACCTGGCTTGCAGCCTGGTTATGTGCCCTGGCTGGGAACCGAACTAGCAACCTTTGGGTTCCCAGGCCAGTGCCTGTCTGCTGAGCCATCAACCAGGGCTGAATCCAGTTCTTTTTAAACTTCATAACTCATATTCTTAACTGCTGTACTTTATTGTCATGCTGGTGAGCACTAAGGCTGGCAGGTATCCCATGACTAACTTTCTGGTATCAGAGAGTGTTGTCCTCTGATTATAGGGGTCATGCACCTCAACATCTCAGGAACCCAAGGGTTTGAGGAAAAGGGAGATAGGTGTGAACTAAAAAGTTTGTCAGCCTAAAGGGTCATTATTCTTTAAGGAATTATTTAGCTCATGGGAGAGTTCATTGGAAGGCTCCAGAGTACAGATACTCACCTTTCTGCCTTGCATAGCTGAGGGATGAAACACACTCCCATTCAAAGCACCTAATGCAGTGCTTCTTGAAAATACCTTAATTGCCCTATTCCCTTCACTAGATTTCTTTAGAATCCAGTGAATTCTGTTACCCTAGTGTGCTTAAGGATGCTAAGGCAAGAGCTGTGACTCCTCCCCAGGAGGACAAAGCCAGTAGGAGGGAATGCATGATTTTTGTCCTGCTACTGAGGCTAGAAAATGCTGAGCCCCTGGCTCCCTCCAGATCAAACTCAGGCCTCTTCCTGCAGACTGGGAGCTAGATCCTCCCAGAGGGCAGAACCACCCACTCCCTTCTCAAGACTGGCACCCTCCTTGCACCTCAGCTAACTAGCAAGGGATTGGTGGGATGGAAATGAGACGAGGAAATTAGCTCAGTTTGTGGCAGGGACACAGCCCATTCAACCCATGTCACCTCCGAAGGAGGCCAGCCTGAGGGCTTGGTACCCAAAGTAGATGACCCTCCTATCCCCAGCCCTGAATTGAGGTGAAGGGTGAACGCTTGCAGCCTATTTCTTGGACAGGAGTAGGTTGAGAAGCCTGGGGCTGCTCTCTGCTGGCTCCAGAACTCCTAGCCACCTCCTTCCTAGGCCTTTCCTTGGCTCCACCCACTTCATTTCCTCTAACTACAACTTCCCCTACAAATCTCCTGCCTTTCCCCACAGCCCCACCCTTTCTCCCAGTCTGAGGCTTTCCTGCCCCACCCCTACCCCTAGGCTTCCGTGCTCCTCACAAGTGCACTGGTGCCTTTGTGGTGGAGCCCAGTGGAGCCCAGTGGCCCCAGTCAGCTGTGTTTTAGGATTAAACTTGAAACTGTTCCTGAATCTTTATTCGTTCATTCCCTTGGGAGTCAGTCCTTCATAGTTTAGCCCTCCCCATGTTTGCAATACTGTATGTGCTTGTGAAAGGTAGAAACCAAGACGGAGTGGAGGCACACAGTTATAGCAACCACTGCCCATCCCTAGGTTCCCACACCTTACTCAGTCCTGGGTTTGGGGTTCCCCCTACTTTGACTCCTCCACTGTGCCAGAGCTCCTGCCCTGCAGGATCAAGTTTCATAATTCCTGGAAGGCCCCAGGACATGCTCCCCACCCGGGGATTTCCTCCTTGGCCTCTGCACCTCACCCTCCGGAAATAGCTACTCGAGTGGTAGATGCAGACAGTCTGAATCTGAGATGAGGGTGGCTAGCTCCAGTCCATTCCCATGCCCACCCCACCTCTGTGCCACACACAGAACAGGGCTTTGGTGATCCGGGTACTTTGAAGTTTCTATCCGGGTAGTCCTGTGTTTCCTTAGTCTCCTTGAACCTCAGTCCCTCATCTGAAAACCAGGGACAATAGCTCCTTACAGGGTTAGTGTAAAGATTAAATGTGATATGAAACACTTCAATAGAGGTTAGTTGTTCTCCACAACCTGCGAACACTGTGTACTTGCTGCCATTCCCTCCATGTTGCTTTTGTGAACATAAAGCTGTTCGCCATCTATTTATTGGGGTGGGGGGCATTTTCTTAATTTTCACTGAGCTATAACATATACAGAAAGTAAATGTACTGTTTGATGGATCATATGTGTGTGTGTATATATATATATATATATATATATATATATATATATATATATATCTCCACGTTACTGCCAGTCTAATCAAGAGTTAGAATATTTCCAGCACTCTAGAAGGCTCTGTCATGTTCCTTTCCTGCATTTATTTTTAAGAATCCTTAAACCAGCCCTGCCTGGTGTGGCTCAGTGGATTGAACGCTGACCTGCGAACTGAAAGGTTGCCAGTTTGATTCCCAGTCATGGCACATGCCTGGGTTGTGGGCCAGGTCGTCAGTTGGGGGCATGTAAAAGGCAACTGATCAATTGATGTTTCTCTCCTTTCCTTCTCCTCTCTCTAAAAGTAAATAAATAAAACCTATTTTTTAAAAAAAAGAATCTTACCCTGGCTGGTGTGGCTCAGTTGATTGAGCACCAGCCTGTGAACCAAAGGGTCACCAGTTCAATTCCCAGTCAGGGCACATGCCTGGGTTGCTGGCCAGGTCCCCCAGTTGGGGACACATAAGAAGCAACCACACATTGATGTTTCTCTCCCTCTTTCTCCCTCCCTTCCCATCTCTCTAAATATAAATAAGATCTTTAAAAATTTTTTTTTAGATTTAAAAGGCAAGGAAGGGGAGCAGTTTAGACAAGAACCTAGTATAAAAGAACCATGGACATGGGCAACAGGTGGGATTGACTTTGAGGGGAATGGGTGGGTGGGGAGGGGGACAGAGTGGAGCAAAAAGGGGATGGATATAATAACAATAAAATTAAATTTAAAAAAATAATAAAATTAAATTAAATATTTTAGATTTAAACCAGAAAATAATAGATGCCCAGTTAATTCTTCTAGTAGCTATGAGATAGATTCCTGCTCTATCAATGAAATAATAGGCTAAGAGACTTGCCCAGTATCAAATACTAAGAACCCAAACCAAGATTTGAACCAGATCTGGCTAACTTCAAAGTCAAGTGTCTTTAGCCACTATTCTGCATAGTAACATTCCTCTTTGAAGCCCTGGTGCACAGGGCTAGTGGCACAAGAATGCCAGGGGATCCCAGGATGGCATCATCAGTGAAAGAAGCACTGGGTAGGCATGGGGTGGGAACCGAAACATGGATGTCTTCCTGATGGCAGGGTGCCCTGGCAGCCCTGCCTTTCCTGTCCTTAGCCCCCAGCTCCAGGAACAGAAAACAAACATGCTCAGCTCCTACAGTGCATTGTTTGGCAGCTAAAGGGAGTGAAACTCTGAGACTTGAATTGAGATATCATGGACCCTGGTGAAGGGCATTTGTGTGGCACAGGGCCTTTCAGGGACACACTCAGCCTGTGTGGGGAAATGAATGACCATTGTTCTCCCCTATCCTGCAGATATCCTCTGTCCGAATGCAGGGGCTCCTCTTACTGGTCTTTGTCAAGTATCAGCATTTGCCCTTTATCCAGATCCTTTCCACTAAATCTACTCCCACTGGCCTCTTCGGATACTGGGTAAGGACTGAGTCTTGTCTGAGTCATGAGCTGGAAGGCTAGGCCTGGAAGGGGTGGGAGCTTTAGAGCTGAGCAAATGGAGAAAGGAGTAAAGTGAATCTTGGCATTCTGGCCAGACTAGTGCCCTGCATACCCACTTTCCTACCTCTGGGGGTTTAGTGTCCTGAGACCTCAGGCAGGGTGAACTGGGCTTATGGATGGAGGTCACCCTGGGAAGCTGAATGACTGGCCCTGGGAGATCCTGTGGGAGGAGAGACCATCTTCCCCTCAGGCCTACAATGGGAAAAGAGAGGTATGTCCCAAATAGCTTCCAACCCTTCTGCCCACTTGTCCTACCAGGGGAACAAAGGGGGTGTCAACATCTGCCTGAAGCTTTATGGCTATTATGTCAGCATCATCAACTGCCACTTGCCCCCCCACGTGGCCAACAATGATCAGCGGTTGGAGCACTTTGACCGAATCCTGGAGATGCAGAATTTTGAAGGACTTGGTATTCCCAACATCCTGGACCATGAGTGAGCATGCAGTTACAAACTGCTGCCCCTGCCCTCCTTCCCACAACAGTCCAGGCAAGCGTCCCCTGCCCAGTCATTGCTGCCCAGCCAGAGGCAGTTTGTGCTCCTCTCCCACCCCTCATCCCTGACACCTCATCTGCTTTCTTACCCAGCTTTGCCTGTCTCAGGCCTGGGACCCATTCCCCTTCCCTGCCTAGAAGCCCTGGCCACTTCTGAACATGGCTGGGTAAGAACCCATTGTTCCTGAGCTCACCCAAAGAGCTGGTTCTCAACCTTACCTGGTGACCAGTTGAGGGAGGGAGAGCTAGAGCCTGCTTTGTATTTGCCACTTGTCCTCAGGGCTGTTCTCTGGCTTAACCGATGGGTGGGAGTCATGAGAGCAGGACTGTTGGGCCTCTGCCCTGGTCTTCACCTCATCTTCTCCCAGCATCTGACTTCTCACCTGCAGCCCCTGGAGTGAGCAGGCCTGAGCCACCTGGGGCACCTCCTTTTCTATCCTCATCACAAACCTCAGGCCACCTTCTTTTCTTTCTGAAGCCTCATTGTCTGGTTTGGAGATATGAACTTTCGGATTGAAGACTTTGGGTTGCACTTTGTTCGGGAATCCGTAAAAAGTCAGTGCTACAGTGACCTGTGGGAGAAGGATCAGGTATTGGAGTGCGGGGTGCCAGAGGGGTAATCTGAGCCCATGTTGGAGGTCCAACATGAAATGTGTGGAGGGTTACTCAGGTTCCCAAGTGCCTTGTTCCCCATTCCCAGTCCTCTGAAATTTCTGTTCCCAAGCAGGGAGGAGTCTTAACAGAGCTTTACACCTGGGGGTGAGGCAGAGCCTAGTCTTCACGTGGAGGAACCAGGGCATAACTGATGGGTTTCTATTATCATAGGGAACAAGAGGGGCTTTGGTCTGCTGAGCACCAACCTTCTTGTACCCCTGTCATCTTTCCCATCCCCAGGCTTTCTTGCCTCCTAGAAGATGAGGTACCCCATTTGGGGAACCTTGTCTATCCCCATCTCCCCTCTGATACATATCTACTAGTGGATTCCAGAGAGATGGAATTCAAAGCCTGGTCCTATATTCCAAGCTCTGGGAAATGGCAGCTGCCTCCCCTAGGATAGTGGGGTAATATTTGCGGGAGGATTCAGCTGTTCTCCTGAGGGTGGGGATGGAGTGCTGAGGCTGCCACTGGGAGGGACTGTGAGGAAGTGAGGTGACATTGCTTGACTCTTACCTCACCTTGGTGGTTGACCCCTTAAATGGAACGTGCTGCTGGGCCATGGGATCAGGACTACTGGTAGATGGAACTACATGCACTTTTCTCTGCAGCTCAGCATTGCCAAGAGATGCAACCCGCTGCTTCGGGAGTTCCAGGAAGGCCCTCTGCACTTCCCGCCCACCTACAAGTTTGATAAGAACTCCAACAACTATGACACAAGGTAAGGGGGCTCCACCAGTAGAGAATCAGCCTACCTTGGATCTGGAATTAGCCTGTGAGGAGGAAATGGGGAGCCAGGAGGCCCAGGAGTCAGATAGGGCTGGCCCCAGGGGCAGTGGGAGCTGCCTCAATAGAGAAGTGTTGGAAGCAGGAATAGATCAAGCCATCACCTCTCAGGAGTGGTGCCTCTCACCCCCTCCGAGGTGCTGACTGTGGGAGCTGTCCTAGTTTGTCCTCAGAGAAAGCAGGTGGGGTAGCCAGGGTACCCAATGCTGGTAAGGATAGAGGTAGGCAAGGGGCCGGTAGGGCCAGAGAAGAAGAGGCGGCTGATTCCTGCCTTATAAGGGGCTACTTTTCATCATTCTGGGAACCCCTACCCCCACTCCCCAGGGCTTTCTGGTCCTCCCCAGACAGGGCTTGGCTCAGCCAGGTGCTAATATTAAGTACCCCTACCCTAGCTGTGAGTGGGACAGGTACTATTTGGGAAAGGAAAGTGGTAGTCATGAGTGGAAAATTTTTTGGAAAGGAAAAGTATGGAGACAGTGCATCCAGCAGTTAGAAGCACCAAGCACAGCTCTACATCTGCTGCATGACCTGGGCCAAGATATTTAAGGCTTGATTTTGTCATCTATAATATGGGGTGATAACAGCACCCATTTGGGTTGAGGATTGAATGAGACCTTACGTATGTAGAGCCCAGTGCCTGGCACCCCGTAAGCACTGTGATGATTGCTACTATTATTTTTAGGTGCATGTCTTCAGGTGGTAGTTTTACTGCAGATCTTTCTAGGAAGCTGAAAACCTTAGACTTAGGGAGAGAAGCCAAAGCAGCTCTGGCAAGAGGTCCCTGGCCCAACTGAGGGCAAGGAAAGAAAAAGAAGAACCCTTTACATGTTAGAGGACTTTTCGTTTCACTTGGAACAGCTCCTTCATCTATTCTTCCTATCTGTCTTCTGAGGGACACAGGAGGTCCTCCAGGCAGCCCAGACCTCTGCAATTTAGGGGGCAAAGAGATATATCCACAGCCAGGCCAAGGTGAGAGGTAGAACCACTCGCTGGCCCAGTACTCACAGTGGTATGACAGAGCCATAGTGTCCCCACCAAGGAATGGGGTGAGCCATTGCAGGAGTGTGGAGCAAGGCAAAATGTGGTCATGGCCTGGGCAGTGCATGCAAGAAGTCATGAACACTGGAAACAGAGTTCAGACAGGGCAATAGAGCAGGCCAAGAAGGAGGTAAGAGGGCAGTCTCTAGCTGGCTCAGGCCCACAGCTGTACGGAGACAGCCAGTCTCTCCAGCCACCCATTAGAGATGAGAGTCATGGCACTTGTAAGGCCTTGGTGGACCAAGCTGGGGCCTTGGGAGCTGCACCCTCTACCAGTTGACTTTATTTACTTTTTTTTAAAGACTTCATTATCTTTTTAAATCTTATTTATTTTTTATTTATTTAATTAATTTATTTATTTTTAAGATTTTATTATTTTTAGAGAGAGGGGAAGGAAGAGAGGAAAGGAGACAGCAATGTATGGATGTATGGTTGCCTTTCACCTGCCTCCAGCTACAGACCTGGCTGGGGAATCGAACCAGTGACCTTTGGGTTTGCAGGCCAGCGCCTTATCCACTGTGCCACCATCCAGGGCCTATTTAGTTTTATTTTTAAATATTTTATTTTACTTTTAGAGAGAGGGGAAGAGAGAAAGGCAGAGAGGGAGAGAGACATTAATGTATGGTTGCATTTTTCACCTACCTTCAGGTAAGTACCTGGCTGGAGACCTGGCTTGCGACCGCGTTATGTGCCCTGGCTGGGGAATCGAACCAGAGACCTTTGGGTTCGCAAGCTGGGGCCTTATCCACTGCGTCACCAGCCAGGGCTTATTTATTTATTTTTAGAGAGAGGAAAAGAAAGGGAGAAAGAGAAACATCAATGTGCTAGAGAAACATAGATTGGTTGCCTCTCACATGCTCACAGCTGGGCACCTGGCTGGGACTGGGAATTGAACCAGTGACCCTTCAGTTTGCAGGCCAGTGTGCAATCCACTAAAACACATCAGCCAGGGCTGACTTTATTTTTACAGTGGTCACAATGGGTTGTTTTTGTTTTATTTATTTATATCCTCCCTAATTTACAAAAAATATTTGGATAGTTTATATATTAGTTTTCCATTATTGCATAACAAATCAACCCAAATATAAGAGCTTAAAACAGCACAAATGTATTCTCTCAGTTTCTTTATTGGTCAGGAGTCAGGGCACTGTTTAGCTGGATCCTCTGCTGTCACAGGCTGCTTTTAGGTGCTGGCTTGAGCTGATTCAGATTGTTAACACAATTCATTTCCTCATGGTGTATGACTGTGTTCCCCATTTTCTTGCTAGTTTTTGGTTGGGACCATTCTCAGCTCTAAGGGGCGACTCCTCTTCATAGGCAGTTCACAACCTAGTTGTCTCCTTTCTTCCTCCCCACCAGTTGACTTTAAAAAACCTCCCTTGCCATCAGAAAGAGAGCTGCTGACAGGTCATGTGGCTAATGTCCCTTTGCCCATCCCCCCAGGTATGGTAGGGAAACCATCAGGAGACTGTATGAAGTTATTGCAAGCAGCTGGGGTCTAGGCTGCAGTTGGCAGGGACTGAGATTGGGTAGAGAGGCTCAGACATGTTAAAGGATTTCCCCAGGTGGTTTAGCCAAGGAGGGCAGGCTGGAGCTCAGACCTGAATCTCTGGACTCTGGCTCACAATGCTTTTCTCTAGCTCACAGTACCTCTCAAGTCATTGCTATTGATGTCAGCAGCAGCAGCAGCAAAAAGAAGCACAGCCCTGGCTGGTAGCACAATGGATAAGGCGCCAGCCTGCGAACCCAAAGGTCGCTGGTTCAACTCCCCAGCCAGGGCACATAACCAGGCTGCAAGCCAGGTCTCCAGCCAGATCTGTGGCTGGAGGCAGATGAAAGGCAACCATACATTGATGTTTCTCTCCCTCTCTGCCTCTCTCCCTTCCTCTCTCTCTGGATATAATAAATAAAATCTTTTTTAAAAAAAGGAGCACAGGATCAGGACACCAAAATCTTGATAAGGAGGAGATGCTACTTATCTCCACATCACAGGTACAGTCCACCTGTGGTTAGCATTATTGTGCATTTTTTATTGCCAGCATTGTACAAAGGTTTTGCCTGTATCACTCCACTTAATTCATGCCATATCCTCATTAGGGAGACACTTGTTAACTGACTTTACAGATAAGGAAACTGAGTCTTGGGATATCTATGTAGGACAATAACAGTAATCCAGCAAGAATTTGAGCTTGAGTCTGTGTGACTCCAGGAATAGGGGGTGGGAGGACATGATAACTGAAATATTGCTGGCTGGGGTCAGGGTCTAAAGGCAGCTGAGAGTTTCTGCTGGAGCCAGGGCCTGAGCCCTACCTTGGGAGCAGAAGCCTTCCTGTCTCATCAGACTGCTATTCATCCTTGACAACCAGTTCAGACATCTCTACTAGAAAGCCTTCCCTAACCCATCTCACTGAGAGTTCTCTCCTGCCCCTGCGATGCCACAAGCCTTGTATAACCACACCTTCTGTGTTGCTTTTAAGACACAGTGTGCCTTTCTTGCTGTACTGTGAATGCCAGGGCTCAAAGATAGAATCTGATTTATGACCATCCCTGGGACATAGCATAGTGCCTGGCATATGTTTAAATTGGGAGCCTCTTAGGACAAAAGGGAAAGATACAGTATGTAAGAAGCACCAGTCTGGTAGAGGAACCCATCCATAGCAAGAGATTCAGATAAACACTATCAAATCCTGGGGTTGGCAGATAGGAGGAGAACTCTATGTGGAAGTGCTGAAGGAGGTTGAAGCAGATGGTGAGGGGAGCAGCCAAAGCCAGGAGGAGTCAATCAGTCGTCAAAAAGGCAGCAGAGTTTGGCAGAAAGAAGGGTGGGCATTCCAATCAGTCAGCAGCACTGACGAAAGGCAGATTGAGTGGAGCCTGACCCAGCTGTACCAAGTAACTGAGTGAGTTGTGTGTAGGGCATGGGAGGCGGCTTTGCCCAGCCATGGCAGTGTCTCAGAGCCAAGATGTAATGAGAGCCGAGGTCAGCTCCATTACAGGGGAGGGTGAAAGGGCTGAGGGCCAGAAATCCTGTTCAAGTCAGGGATTGCAATAGGGTTTTGTTACGTGAACCCAGTCAACCTCTTGTCTAGGCAATGGGTGGAGGATAGAATGATCAATCTAGTCAAGACTCCTGTCCAGAGTTAAGTGAGATGCTTAAGTGGAAAATGCTTTCAGACCCAAAAATGGAACACATCACTACTTTTGGTTCAGTAAATTGGCTGTGTTTTAGGCTCTTAAACTAAGAAAAGCTACTTGGTTTTAATTTCTTTTAAGTAAAGACATATGAATCTCCAGAAGCAATTCTTGTATTCAGTCCTGACCATTCAGCCAAAAAGTGTTAGTGAGGCCCGTTCATGTAACACACTGTAAGACAGTTCTGGCGTCTGTGACTTGGCTGCAGCAGGCACGCTGGAGGAGACAGAGTGGTGGAAGAAGCACAGACATCACGATCAGCAGACCTGAGCGCACACCCCGCTTCCACCTGGACTGGGTGACCTCTCTGGACTTCATTGTCCTGTAGGAGAAAAATATAATCTGTAACATTCTTCCAGTGGTGGAAGGATTTGTACATTCTATAAGACACCTGTCACTGCCTAATGCACAGGAGGACCCCATGTTTAGCTATACTAGTACTAGAAATGGAGACCTGGGGGAATATAATATATAATTAGTGCACATTTATTTTGTTCATTTGTTTATTTTGTTTGTCAAACAAGCCCCTTGAGGACCTTGTCAATCTCATTTATTGGACCCCCCGTTGGCCTGGCATATAATAAAGACCCAGTAAATCACATTGAAAGAGTGAATACCACAGGTGACCAGGGTGAGCCTGGACCAGGCCATGGAAAAGGAGGAAAGGTTGAGAGGTACTGAGGAGGAAGAGAGACAGGCTGTGGTCAGGTTTTGGGGAGGATTCTGACATGACAGCAAGTCTTGGGCTCTTAACTCTGAGGGAAGTTGGGGAGAGGGAATGCTGAGAAAGGGAAAGTAGTACGTTTCTGTGGTTTATTGCAGAGTTTTAAACATTGTTAGGCACTGAATGTCCAAGACTCGGTGTAGTCTCTGGGATAGAAATACCACATTCTGATGTCCTTGGAACACTCCTCACAAGAATTGAAACAACCCATGGAGGCCTAAACAGATGCAGTGGTTTAGTGGGTTACTACTTCTTGACAGCTCCCTTGATGCACCTTAATTTATTTAATTTTCACAGTAGCTCTTTGAAGTAACTACTATTATCAACCCAGCTTAGAGTTGGAGAAACTATAGCTGGAGCAAAAATGTCACTTGCTCAAGGGCACATTAGCTTTTTTTTTTAAGATTTTATTTCATTATTCTCAGAAAGAGGGGAAGGGAGAGAGGCAGAGAAGGAGAGAGCCATCAATGTATGGTTGCATTTCACCTCCCTCCAACCACACACCTGACTGGAGACCTGGTTTGCAACCTGGTCATGTGCCCTAGCTGGGGAATCAAACCAGCGACCTTTGGGTTCGCAGGCCGGCGCCTTATCCACTGTGCTACCAGCCAGGTCACATTAGCCTTTTTATCATTTAAAACTACATTATTCAAGAACCTAGTATAAAGGAACCATGGACATGGACAATAGGTGGGATTGACTTCGGGGGGAATGGGTGGGTGGGGAGGGGGACAGAGGGGAGCAAAAAGGGGATGGATGTAATACAACAATAAAATTTAAAAAAAAAACTTTCATAGAAATGTTATGCCTATGAAAACTTCAGTAAAAAAAAAAGAAACAAACAAACAAAAAAAACTACATTATTGCCCTGGCTGGTGGCACAGTAGATAAGGCGCCAACCTGCGAACCCAAAGGTCGCTGGTTTGATTCTCAGCCAGGGCACAACCAGGTTGCAAACCAGGTCTCCAGCCAGGTCTGTGCTGGAGGCAAGTGAAAGGCAATCATACATTGATGTCTCTCTCCCTCTCTGCCTCTCTCTCTTCCCCACTCTCTGAAAATAATAAATAAAATATTTTTTTTTAAAAAAAAGAAGGATGTAACTCAGGAACAGGCAAGTGGAAGAGATGCCCAGGGTAAGGTTGGGGATGGGGCGGAGGATGGGACCTGGAGCTTCCAGGCCTGCCAGACTCCCCAGTGTGCAGGTCACCAGCCCAGAACCATGAGGCTCTTATTTACCAGGGCAGATCCTTCCCTCAGCTGGTCTCTGACCCTTAAATTGGAGTTCACCGTTGATGTGCCATTTCTGACTCTCTTGCTAGAAAACTATATTGCTGTTGAAATGACAACAGTACGTGAGAAATATTTACTTAGTAATTGAATATAGGAGAAGACAAGTAGCATTTCAAACTGATTATAAGCTTATGAAGCTATATATATATATATATATATATATATACATTAAGATTAGGTGGGCTTTTTTTTTTTTTTTTTTTTAATATTTCATAGATGGGCATTTTTGAACAGAGATTGAGCTGGAAGTTTTTAAGTTAGTTTTGGTTCACAAGTGGTTGTCAACTACCTACTATGTGCCAGGTGCTGTAATAACGCTGAGTATGCACAAGAGACTCCAAGAGCCAGTCTTTGTTTTCCTAGTTCACACATGGATACACCGACTAGGAAACAGACAACTGCTATATAATGTAATGGTAAAGTACTGGTGTTAATGCTTTGGAGGAAAGAGGAGAGGGCAGGGACAGCTTTATGACAAAGATATCATTAGAATTAGGCCTTTTCTTGTTAAAAGGAGTGCTCCAGGCAAAAACTTCTGGAGTAAAGGTCCCAAGGTCTGAGCCTCCAGTGGGGGGCTGCCCCCAGAGGCTGAGTCTGGGGCAGTGGAGGGACATAAAGACAGGGGCATCAGGCTTGAAAGCTGCACTTAGGGGCCGGAAGCTATATTCTAGGGGCAGTGGGAACTTATCTGACACATCTGAGCAGGCTTTACTACTCTGTGGTTCATTCAAAACCAAAGGGGAGGAACCCAGGAATATCAACTGTGCCCCCACCCCATTTCAGGATGTAGGTTCTCCATTTGGAGGGCAGGGCCTGGGTGCCCCGCCTGTCTTGAAGAATAACCAGAAGCTGCTTGAGCAGGACTGGGTTAGGAGTCAGAGACTTGTTTGTCTTGAGGCAACTCCAGTAACCTGGGGGAGGAAAACACTCTTGTCTCCAGGATTGTAGGTCCTCTCTCATGCTTCTCAGGGAAAATGATAAGGGAAGAACAGGTAGGAGGTCTCTCGGTTGACTCTGGAGAACAAAGAACCATAATAGGCAGTGTCTACAGAGAGCTTATACAGAGCACTGTGCTAAACATTTTTGGTGCTTTATCTTATTTAATCATCTCAGCAACGCTATGTGGTAACTAGTTATCTTCTCCATTTTACAGAAGAGGAAGCTGAGGTCTAAGAGGGGTTGGCCAGGTGATGCGGAGCACATGCTCTGTGGTCATGCTGCCTGGCCTTGAATACTGATTACACCACTCAGCTATATGGCTTTGGGAAAGGTACTTCCCCTGTAAGACTCAATCCCTCCCCCTATAAAGAGTGAAATAAACAGTCCAGATCACAAGCATGTAGTGAGCATTCCCTAAATGCTTCTCTGTCCTTTCCCAAGGTTACACATTTAGTAAGCAAGAAGCCCCATTCAGCTCAGGATCTCTCTGACTCTAAAATCGAAACCTCGGCTTCTTTGATCTACTGTTGCTTTTAAGAAATAAGAAAAGCTTGGAAATGGCATGTTTCTGAGTCACGATTTGATTCATAAAAAAGTAGACTAGACTGAGGGTCTTGGCTGAGTCTGAGAAAGGGCAGCTTACGTTTCATTCTATTGGGCACCTTCCTTCCTGCTGCCAGGACGCCTGTGCTCCAGCTCTGGCCCAGGAGGCTCATGGCTGCTGGTAGACCCTGATGTCAGGGGCTCCAGCAAGCTAGTTGGGGTACCTAGTGCTCTCCTGCCAATGCTTTCTCTTCCCATTCTTTTCTCCCACCCTCAGTGAGAAAAAACGGAAGCCTGCATGGACTGACCGTATCCTGTGGAGGTTGAAGCGTCAGCCCCAAAGTGGCTCCTGCACCCCCAGAATGCCAGTCCCCCACCTCTCCCTGTCTCTGAGGAGCTACATCAGCCACATGATGTACACCATCAGTGACCATAAGCCTGTCACAGGCACCTTTGACTTGGAGGTGAACTTCCAGGCTTCTAAGCACCTGGCAGAGGAGCAACTATGCTGGGTCACATCACCAAACCCCAAACCCCAAACCCTCCAGCCCTGGTTTATAATGTCAGCAGATCCCCCGGGGGAGACCTGTAGGAGGACATGATTGCCTTTTCTCCCAGGTCAGGTATCCCAGCTCTTTGCAAGAGCTGTCGATAGCTCTGCCTGCCAAAAATGGGCTCAGACCCTTTGTGAATAGGTTTCCATTTCCTCTTGGTACTGTCCCTTGGGACTGAGTTCCATTATGCTTATTAGCTGCTATGTGAAGTAGGACTTCCTTTTATTTGTCCTGAACCTATCTGGATCAGGTTACACAGGGATCTCCCTCCATCCATGTATTTTGCCATCTAATGACCAAGTCAGCATTAACCTTTGAGCCACTGCCTGCCCTCAGCCTTCACCTTTTCATACTGCTTTGTCTGTCTTTATACCACTTGTTCCTTCTATGTGCCTATCTCTCTTCTTACCACAGGCACCCTCCCCTGAAATATTGAATTTGGGTTTTTGGGTAAGGAACCCTGAAGGCCTAAGAGCAGCTACCTGGCTCCTTAAACCTACCAGCAATTTGCCTCACTCTTTCCCATCCTCATCCTTCAACACTGGACTCTGTCTGGTTACCCAGCCAGCCTTCAGCCTTGTCCTTCCTGCCAGGGCCAGCTACCCCTGTCAAGCTGGCCAGCCAAGGTCTTCTTCTTTCTCAGGGCAGCCCAGCATTCTGTACCCACCACACTGGTGCCCACCCCGCTGTGTCCCTCCTCCTCCCACCCATACTTTTTGAAAGGGCACAGTAACGACATTTATTTCAGGGGATGATGCTATTGATTTTCAACCCCTTTTCCATCCCTGTGTGTAGCTGAAGCCATTGATATCTGTCCCACTGATCACCCTGATGCCAGAGGGCCTATGGACCATGGAGAATGACATGCTGATCAGCTATATCTTGACCCCAGACTTCCCCAACAGCCCCTGGGACTGGATTGGACTGTACAAGGTGATATGATGGGCGAGGCAGAGAGCCTATCAGCCATATCCCTCTGGGTTTATCCATCCTGAAACTCATGGGAGCTGAGCACAGAGACTAAAGAGCTTACTTAGGGGCTGGCAATGAAGGGGAGGGTAGGCAGTATGATAGCTAAACCTAGGGGTGAGACCATCCTCTCCTTAGGATTTGCCATATTGTTGTGTCGTCCCAGACCACTGACCGCCTGCCTAATACCCTTCCACAGGTGGGGTTTCGCCATCTTAATGACTACGTGTCCTATGTCTGGGTCAGAGACAACCAGGTCTCCTTCAGTGACAGGCTGAACCAGGTACCTGCCCCCTCCTTCCTGACATAGGTATTCCACATTTCCAGTGGGAAGGACTGCCTATTGCTAAGAGCTGGGTGGGACCCGGAGCTGTGGAGTTGATTCCATTCCTATCCATCCTCCCCTCCAGGTTTATATCCACATCAGCGATATTCCTGAGACTGAGGGTCAGTTTCTCCTCTGTTACTACAGCAACAGTCTACGCTCTGTGGTGGGGATGAGCGATCCTTTTAAGGTAAAGTGGTCAGCTGGGGGTAAAGATACACAGAGGACTTGAGCCTGAGCCCCTCATCCATTCCCCAAGGCCACAGGCCTAGGAGCTAACGTGTACCTGGGCCTACAGCAGTGGGGGACTGACGGGGATGGAACAATGTGGAGGAAAACCTGCTCTTTCCTGTTCTGCTTACTGCCTGTTTTATCCCCACAGATCCAGCCTTGTGCCTTCTTGGAGGAGGACCTACTGGGCAAATCCCAACCATAGATGTGAGCCTAGATGAGGAAGAATCCAGGGCAGAGGCCAGAGCTGTCAGCCAGCTCTGCTCAGCACTCCCAGGAGTGCTGGGGGCCCAGATCAGCCCCCTGAGGAGGCAGCAAGTATCCTTTACCTCTCAAGGGGAGTTCTAGCCACACTCCTTTGCTCTCTTCAGTCCAAATCTCTGGAATTGGCCGCTTAAATACAGGGTTTTGTTGCTGAGATGTGAGTGAAACCAGCTAGTTTGTCAACAATGAAGACCTGGGGATAATTCACCAAAGGTGGAAAGGACCCTCCAGACATCTCACTTCTTGACTTTCCCCACACACAGTTTTAGTCATGCCCAAGCAGGCCTGCCAGACACATGCCCCATCTGGCACAGGCCTACATTCTTCTCGCACCATCCTGGGCCTCAGGCTGCCTGGGAGGGGGAGATGCTCACATTTGTACAGGCTCCGTAGACTGGTTGGCACAAGCAGCACTTGGTTCCAGGAGTCTTGGCATCTCATTGTCTGTCCCCTTGAGGGATGGGAAGAAGGTCTGGGATCCATGCTTTGAGCAGAAGTGGTATGGCTAAGAGGGCAGGGTGGAGGGGCCCCATTATTGGGCTCTCATGTAGGGTTGGTGGGCAGGTTGCATCCTGCCTGTGCCCCTCTGCCCCCATGGAATGTGACCCAGGAAGTTTCAGGACCTGAGCAGAGAATTGGACCCTGGTTCACTGTTGATGGAAGCCTGTCAGACACATGCCCCTACCTGGCATTTTGTGAATGATTGACAGATGGTAGAGAAGCTGTGGCCACAGACTTTTCCATGGTGGTCTTTGCCCAGTCAAGCTCATCTGCCCCTACCATTGCCTGCAGCTATTGGCCAGAACACTGCCCTCTCTCTAGACCATTCCAGGACCTAGAAGTGGGGGCAAACAAAAGGCTGGAATGAAGATGTTTTAGAGAATCTGGCCCTGGGGGTCTTCAGAGAGCATTCTCCAGGTGCTATGTGGACATGACTATCCCTATTCCTACCACTTGCCTCCAGGCACTGGTGACTCAACGGCTCTTCTCCCAGGAAAAAACACCTCAGGGAGCCTGCTCTGTGACTGTGACACCTGAAACAGGAACACTTCAGTTGCTCTGCATTTCAAACTCCACTCTGGAAGCCATGTGTGCCGTCAAGAACTACCCCCTGGCTCCTAGCAGCATTGGCTGGCTGTTTTCTGTTACATTTGGGGGATAATGAGAAACATGGCTTTTACACTTGTGTGTGACTCCTTCATGGTAACGGTGGGAAGGGGGTACACAGTGATGGGCCTTTGCTAGACTCCAGGATGAGGGCCTTGTAGATCCAGACTAGACTTTGTGCGAATGACATGTTACCCCAGTGAGAAGGGTCTGAAGTAGCGCTCTGGTCCCTGGCCCACTTGAGGGTGCTACCAGGCACTGAATTCACTGCTGCTAAGTAGAATGGGTTTCCTGGAACTGATAACAAAGATGCTTTGTTCTCACTGGCTCCTCACCTGCCACTCCCTCACACCTTAGACTTGAGCCTTGGTCCTGAGTTAAGCTATCCAAGAAAGTCACCATCTTGTGCTTCTGCCCCAGATCCCCCTACCCAGAAGTTCCCATGGTAACCTCTTTCCCTGCCCCCAACACACGTACATACACATATACACACCCGAAGAATCCTGAACTGTTGGCTCTTGCCTACTTTATTCCTTCCCACATGCACAATCATCATGGCTACTGTCATAGCACCCTTCATTTGTTAGACCACAGCTCAAAAGAGGTATCCTGCAGGGCTAGGAGCAGGAATTGGGTCAACATCTGAGTTTGAAGTGGAGTTCTGTCTCTACCCACATAGTCTCAGTTGTCCATAAATCTATTCATAACATAGTTGTAAGAACAGACAAAAAATAATAATAATCTACTTCATAATTCTGATTAATGTAGCCCTGGGGCTGAATACCCAGGGTTCCTGAGTCCAGGAGTCCCATGTTTCTCATGGTGAAGCATGCTTGTGCTCTGTGTGTCCACCTCTCCCCTTCTGCCTTAAGTCTCGGCTAGCCCCAGTACCCACCTCTTGTTGTAGGGCTCCTCCCTCTAGCCTGGCAGGGGCAGGACCAATAGGGATTGAGAGGTGGGAAGGGGGAGTGTTTTCCCTCTTGGCCCCAGTCAGGATATGGCCACTCTGGGCCCACCCCTGACCCTCTGGGTGGAAACAGGAAATAAGTGAGACTTCTTGTGTGCTGGGTCTGCGCCTGGCTCCACAGCTGATAAGGGCCATTGTGTGGCTGCCTAAGATGAGCCTGCCCTGGATAGATGTGCTTCCTGGAGGAAGGAAGGAAGCTTTGCTGGTCTTTCCTGAGCAGGGGGAGCTGTGAGGAGGGATGGGAAGAGTGCTGAGGGTGGGGGGTGACAGCTGAATGCAGGACTTCACCCCTCCCACTTCTCCTTACCCAGTTTCCCCTTCCCACTTCCTATAAGAAATGGCTGGAGACCAAGGGCTCAGTTCCAGGCCAGGAAAGTGTCAGCTGTGATTTAGCAACAATAAAATAGAAAAACAGGAACATTCAGGATGGGGGGCACCTGAGAATGCTCATGGAAAACTAAGGCCAGCAGGGCCAAAATTGCCCACAATCAGGGAACCCAGGGACTAACCTTCCAAGCATTTGTCTCTAGAGGAGGTTGGTACAGGGAGCTTCTCACAATGCTCTCCTGCCTCTCCAGCCAGTTAACTGCCTCTGCCCACCATGGCCAGCCCCCAGCAGCCCTGGCCTTTCAAACTCAAGGGGCTCCCCTGCTTCCATGGGACAAATTGGTGGGTGGGGACAGTGCTGGCAGGAGAGGCAGTGCCTACTGATGGATTCGCTTAGCTTAGGACCAGATGTGCATTCTGGTTTGGGGAGTGGTCACTGTGCTCTCCAGCTGATACCAGTGAGTGGGCCGGGGGAGAGGCCCAGCTCTGAGCTGCTGGGGAAAGGCCTCCTACCCTTTGACCTAGAGCCCAGGGTACCCCATAGTGGCTGTTTCAGCTGCTCTGGTTACCTGGGACAACAGGCATTTCCTCCATCAATCAGCCCCTCCTCTTCCTGCCCCAACCCTCTGGGCTAAGAGGCCTCCCAATCAGACCTGGGCTGCTCCAGCTGTGTCCTGAGGAGCTGGACCAGACACATCCCCTGGGGCTGAAGTTGAAGCTGAACCAAGTGGCCATCCCGGCATAAGACCAGATTCCTGGCTCCAGGAGCAGCCATAGCCAGTGGGCAGGCTGGCAGGCAGGCAGGCCTTTGCTCAGAGGCCCCAGTGCTCAGCAACGCTGGCTATCCACAGGCAGAATGGCGCTGCAAGTGGAGCTGATCCCCACTGGGGAGATCATCCGAGTGGTTCATCCCCACAGGCCCTGCAAACTTGTAAGCTGGGATGCTCGGGGCTGGGAGGAAGGGTGGTAGTATCTTTTCAGGACCCCCAGCCCTTTTTCAAGCAAACCCCTTGGGAAAGAGCTGAGCAGTCGGGGGTGGGGGTGGTGTTCTGATCCATGGTGGGACAGGAACAGACTGTATGAGAGCACTAAATGAAAAGACAGGGTAAGGTTTTAAGTGCCGCTGTTCACCATCAATAGGAGCAGGGTTTTTCCAAGTGGGGAGCCAGGTTTGAATTCCTTGTCCTCCTGCCCCCCTGCCCCCCATCCTCAGTGGGCTGGTCTATGAATTGGACATAACACATAGGTAAGAGGGCTGCTCTCAGGTCAAAGGACTAGTGCATCTAAAGCTCCAGGCACATAGTACAGGTTCAGTTAATGCCTCCTCTTGGCAGCTCGGAGCAGTAAATTGGGCAGAACAGGGGTTGGGGAGGTGGGCGAGGGGCGGGTGATTGGAGAGGTAATCACAAAACGAAGCGACCTGTCCCGGCAAGCAGAGGAGGGTCGAGTTTGCTCTGGGGATACAAAGGAGAGCCCTAGGATGATGAGAGAGAACCCCAGCCGACGCATCCACTTACGCAGTAGGGTAATGAAAGAGCCGGATCTTTGCTAGAGAAGTGTATGTGCGCGCGCGCGTGTGTGTGTGTGTGTGACGCGCCTCGCCCTGGGAGCTGGGTGCGGAGTGTGCCGCACCAAGTCTCGGAGGACTAGGACTGGGTCAGGACCAGGGCTCGCGGGCCCGGGGTTGGGCGGAGAAGCGGGTGCGCGCGCGTGCGCTTGAGTCTGGGCTCTGCCAGGGATGACGACAAGCAGCTGCCCGGCCCCGGGCGGGCCCTGGGCGGGGAGGAGGTGCCGGGACCGCGGACTCCGGAGCGGGCCACGCCGCTCAGCTTGGCCCCCGCCCGCACACCGAAAGACCCGAGCCGGTGAGTACGCTCTGTGCGGACGCGGGGCAGGCAGCAGTCTTAGGGATATGGGAGGCCCCCGCTACCGTGAGAGAAGCGGAGGTCACCGACCCCGGGATCGCTGGGGCTGAGGGTCGGCTTGGCCCGGCCTGTGTGGAGTCCCAGGACCTTATGGCGCCAGGGCTCGGCCTGGTGGAGACTTAAGATTACTTGTGGGAAACGTGAGGGCGGGGTAGAGGAGATGGGGTCTCGAGTCCCAGGAACCCAGCAAGCCCTTTGGCGGTGCTCTGGGTTCCGGAGAAGCAGCTAGAGCCCCGCCCCTTCCCCGCCCCCTAGGCCCAGCAATGCCAGGGGCTCCGCGGGCGCCTGGACACGTGTGAGTGTGGCCGAGCGGGGCTTCCCAATGAATGAGAGGATGAATGAATGGCCCACCGCCTTGTTCAACTGCTGGCACGCTCTGGCCTCCTGCTTACACTGTCTGTTCTGTGATTCATTCATTCACACAGGCTGCCACAAGGGGTTATGAAACCCCACTGTGCCAGGCTAGGTAGGTGTATGCTCCAGGCAGCTGCAGTCTCCTGGGAGAGACTGACCAGGAAGCCAGCGACTAGAGCGTATTGCGATAAAGAAGGGGCTCTCTGTTGGAAGGAGTCAGGAAGGGTTTCTGAAGGAGATGGTACCTGAGCTGAGTCTTCAAGGATCACTCAGTTGGTGAGGGGAAATGTGCGCAGGCCAAGGAAATGGCAGGTGCAAAGGCAAGAAGGTTAGAGAGCCACGTGTGTAATTGGTGGCAGAGGTGGGAGCAGCTCATCCTGGCTGTGTGTGGTGGTGAGACATGGGGAGAGATGGGACTGGAGAGGGCCACC
This sequence comes from Noctilio leporinus, assembly GCA_004026585.1. Lineage (NCBI taxonomy): Eukaryota > Metazoa > Chordata > Mammalia > Chiroptera > Noctilionidae > Noctilio > Noctilio leporinus. Next base: position 64,321 of record PVIW01002278.1, on the reverse strand, counting down.
CTTGTGGCCACACAGGGCAGTGGGATAAATTGAGGACAGGGAGGCTGGCAGGAAGTGTGTGTGAAGTACAGGTTTGGCAAATGGACAGATGCCCTATAAACATTCTATTAACTTGAGATGTTAGTTGATCAGATTGCATTTGTAAACGTCACAGCTGCTGTCGGAAAATGGATTAGCCTGAGAGAGGCAGGGAGGCTACTTTGGAGGCTGCTGTCTGGTCCAGTGATGTTGGGGGCAGAGGAAAGGTTTTAGCAGGTGGTGACTCCTTGGTGTAAGAAGTGGAGGGAGGAGGAAGGGCAGGCCTTTTGATGCCAGGTGCCCCCCTCCTCCCTACATACAGGATATTGAACAAGGAAGGCAGCTTAGGGGACAAAGAGCTCTGTTTATTTCTGCCAGAGCCCCAGGCAGAGGTGTCTTGCAGGCCAAAAGCCCGTGGTTCTGGAGCTAGAGGTGATTGGTACTGTGAGCAATCAGGTAGAGTCTCATCACCATTCCTCCCCGTTTCCCCCTCACAAAAGTTCCCGAGTCTGGATCAGTCCTTTGCCCTTGGGCCCAGCCCTAAAATACGTTTTATAAATATAAATTGAGCACCTGTTCTGTTCTCAGTACTGCACTGCCTGTGAGACAAGCTATGGTTCTTTCCACTGTCCCAACAGGCCTCGCGGCTGCCTCAGTGAAAATAAGCTTATAGCAGCAATCTGGGGGTCCTCAGAACACCACTGCAGACTTGTGTGGTCCTGGCTCTGGGCTGGGGGCACATTTGAAGCTATGCATTGCTCTCCCCACTCCTCTGGCCTATACTAGGTAAATGGCACTAGATGATCCAAGCCTGCTAGAAACATCTCCCCAGGCGGGACAAGACCCAGAAGCAGCCTTAGGAAATTAGTCCTGTCACTCCGAAGCCATGACTACATCCACCCCAGCCCCTAGGTCCAGGGCCCACACTCCCTAGCTGCTGCTCCTAAGGCCTGTATGTCAGTAATAACGCAACACCAACAGGGCTGTGTAAGCGGCACTGAGGAAGATCACAGCCTGGCAGTCTAGCTATTGACCCTTACGGAGAAATTTGGAAATCTTCGAGCTCTAGGGTAGCCCCGAAGGAGTAATCAGTGCTAGAGTTCCTGGTTCCAATCCCACCCCTCCTTTTACTAGTCTTGGGATCTTAAGTCATTCACCTGCCCAGCCTCAAGTTTCCTTGCCTGTAGAATTGGGGTAACAGTACAAACTGGGATCAAAACTCAGGCTCCCCCAGCGCTGCAGCCTTCCTGGCGTTGTCTCACACCCTCAGGCTCCAGCTAGCTCCTCTACCCTGGTCTCCCCGCCCGCACTTCCGTCCAGGCGGGCGGCGCGGCCCAGTGGGGGCGGCGCGGAGGCCGGAGCCCGCCCTCAGACCTGCGCAGCGATGGAGACGCCCCCTCCTTCTGCCGCGGGGCGATGGCTCCTTGGGCGCCAGAGGGCATCCCGGGAATGCGGCGGCGCGGCTCCGGATCGAGGATGGCCGGCCGGACCCCTCCGCACGCGGATTCCCCTCATTCCAGCGGCCTGACGCGGCTGGGGGGGGAGGGGGCCGGGGGAGGCGGACCCTGCGACCACGAGGTTCCACCCGTCCTCCGGCCCCGCCCCTCAGGTCCCCGAGCCCAGTCCCCTCTCTAGGCTGGGAGCTCGCTGGGTTCCGCCCCCATGCCCAGGTGGGCTGGAGTCTGGGTCCCTCCCCTGCTTCCGCTCCCTCTGGAGTTTAAACCCCTGGGCACCGCAGAGTGCGCCCCCCGCCTGCTTGGAGCCCGCCTCTGCCCTTGGAGCTTCAGCCCACCACTGCCCCCTCCGCTCCCACCACCTCCCAGCTGCGGGCGGTGGCACTCCGTCCCCTCGCCCCTCCAAAGAGCCCCATCTCCCAGCTGGCGCCCGCCCCGCGGGGTTCCCGGGGTTGCGGCTCTGGCCAGGCTGTTGTTCTCGAGATAATGAGCCTTCCCCACGGGGCTGGAGCCTGCACCTGCCGCAGCCTCACACCCTCCCTGGGGAGCCCGGGTCCGAGGCTGGGGAGCACTGGAGCTTTGAGCCCGGCTTCTGCTTTCCTCCCTCTAGGATAAGTCAGTGTCCCCAGTATTGGGCCTCTGGTTCCTCATCTGTCAGTTGGGGGGCGGGGACCGGTGACGTTCTTGAGAGCCCTTTGTAAAGGGTAGGCTGGGCTGAGGGGCTTTCCCCACTAGATAAGAAGTCTAGTCCAGGGCCTGGCTCCTAGTAGGTCTGCCCCAAGCATGTGTGGAATGTGTCTGGGCGAGACAGGCGAGAGAGGTGTTTGCTGTGGGCCTGGGAGGTGCGTTAAGGCAGCATCTTAGCCGCCTCTGCATCCCCTTTTAGGCAGGTATGAGCCTCATTTTAAGGATGAAGAGGTTCTGAGAAGTTAACTGACTGACTTGCAAACGGCTTGTAGTAAATACTCCATCCAGCCTTTTGCAAGCACTAGCCATCACCACCCCGCCAGCAACGGGATCTGAGTTAGAGACCCTCGTCAGGGTGCCGCCTCCCCAGAGTCCAGCCAGGGTGGGGCTGCTGGGGGCTGGTTTGGGAGGAGGGTGTCCTGGGCAGAAAGTATGGGCGCATTTTAGAGGGACCAGAGAGGGAGGCCCCATCCAGAGCAGGGAGAGAGGTAAAGAGACCCTGGGACACGGAAGCCCTAGTTGGGATGTCCAGGACAGGGAAGAAGTGTATTGGCCCCAAATGCTGGAAGTCCGGTATGGGTTTCCCAGGTGGGGAACAGACCTCCATCGAACCGGGCACACACGGCTGTGGGCAAAGTCGTGCTGTCTGTCCCTGTCCCTTGGGCACGCGCTCTATATTAACGAGCTTTTCTTAGGGCTTAAAGACACGAGGCCCACACCCCACCAAGAGAGGGTATGGGGGTAGACAGTGCCCGGCACAGAGGCTCCGCCCGCCCGGGTGCGCCGGCCGTATTTGGACATTTCGTTCTATTTTTAACTTTGCCTGGACTTGAGGTTCGGGGGAAGGGAGAGGGAAATCCTGCTTCCTCCAAGACCCGCGGGCCTCAGCCCTCTTCCCGCGCCTGGCCTGGTGCGTAGTGTGGACACAAGCCCGGAAGTGAGTTCCGGGTCGGTGTAGACGCGGCGGCCGCGAGGGTTCCGGGCCCCACCCTGGAACCAACGACGTCCCTCCTGGAAAACCTGACTCAGGCAGCCCCTGCCCGGCGGGGAGCCCCGCCCCCACCCCCGCCTGAGAGCACCCTTAGTTCCAACTTCCCCCAACTGCAGCGGGACCCCGGGGGCCGAGCCCCAGGGAGACCCAGGCGGCCGGGGAGTCCCCGCGCTTCCCAGGCTCTCCGAGGGGGCGGCTCGGGGGCGGGGCGGCCCCTCCCTCATTGACGCCGCCGCCGCCGCCGCCGCCGCCGCCGCCGCCGCCGGCCCGGGGCGGAGAGCACCGGCTGCGGAGCAGGGCGCCAGGCCGGCCCGGCAGGATGCGCTACCGGGCGTCGGTGAGCAGGGCGGGGGCAGGGCGGGGGTCCCGGGTGTTCCCCCTGCCTCGCCACGGAGCCCAGGCCCCATCAGGAAGCGGGCGCGGCCCAGGAATTTCGGGTGGAAAAACGTCCCAGAAACTTGCTGGGGGAGGAGGCCGAGGCTGGAGGGCCGCGGTGCGCGGACCTGGGGCTGGCTGTTCGCTCGTGGGGAAGGCTGAGCTCCGAGACCGTCACCCAGAGGGCAGAGGGGGCGGCAGCTTCGGCCAGATTTGCTAGCAGCGTCAGGGCAGGACGGGGGCGAAGGGAGAGTGAGCGACGGGGGAGAGGCAGGCCCCTGGTTAGACCCCCAGGGGTGCGCATGGCCAGAGGTGTCGGTGGGCTGCGGTTGGAGAGGACCTGGTGGCCCCTTTGGGGGTCTAAACCCCACTAACGCCACCTTGCTGTTCTCTAACCCAGGCCATTTTTGGTGTCAATTTCTGAGAGCCCCCAGACTCCTTTTGAAGAGTGTGTGGTGGGGTGAGGGCTTTGTTGAGCCTGTCCCTCTCCCTACCCTCTGGTGGGCCCCAGAGGCAGCTGGAGGCAGGCAGCTGGGCTTTCCGTGGTAAAACCCCCACCCCCTTGGGGCCTCTCAGGGTTCTCAGTGGAGGAGGGTGTCTGGGGAGCCTGGCAGCTGATGGGGAGGGTGTGGCCCGGCTATGGGTGGGAAGCCCCCCCCTTACAGGGTGAGTGTTGAGTCCAGCTGGGATGGGAAGCCCTCTGGGAGGTCCCTCTCCTATGGCCTGGGAGTAGCCTTTTGCCTGGTCCCTAGACACTCTCCCCCTAGAAATTTTGGTGGATTGGGGGTGAGAGAAATGCCCCCACCCTGCCCTCAGAATTCACTGTGAGCTATTTGTCCTCCAAAACACCTGTCACATGGCTTGAAGCTATGAGACCTGAAGTCACCTGGTATAACTCAACTCCTCCTCCTTGAGACGGAAGCTACCCTGAGAGGGGAGGGGATTTGTCCAAGGTCAACAGAGCTTTTTCTGTTACTCCAGGAGTTCCTTCTCATGACCCTCCTTTCTCGACACAAAACTAGCACTTCTCTGGATTCAGGGATCTTGCTCCTGTGTCTTCTATGCTCCAGTGTTCTGCGTCCAGATCCCATGTGCCCCACAAGGGGTCAGTCTGTTCTGTGTGACCTATGTGTGCAGTATCCATGTTTCAGCTTCCACTGTACCCAGCACGGTCCATCTCCTGGATGTTCTCTGTGTCCTGTGTTCAGACCCGCTGTGTCCACCTGCTCCTGGCTACCCTCTCAATTCCACAGGTTGTGGTGGAAGGGAGAGGGGCCTTACTTTACACTGCTGGCCCTGACCCTCTCCTGCGGCTCATTCCCAATAGGCCCTAGGCAGTGACGGGGTGCGAGTGACCATGGAGAGCGCACTGACCGCCCGTGACCGGGTCGGGGTACAGGATTTTGTGTTGCTGGAGAACTTCACCAGTGAGGCAGCCTTCATCGAGAACCTACGGCGACGATTCCGGGAGAACCTCATTTACGTGAGGCCCAACTGGGAAGACAGTGGGGGTGCTCGGGTGCTCAGAGGCAGAACGGACAAGAAAAGAGGCATCAGAGGCCTCTGGGAGAAAATTCTAACCCTCCTCCTCTGTCCCCCTCAGACCTACATTGGACCAGTCCTGGTCTCTGTCAACCCCTACCGGGACCTCCAGATCTATAGCCGTCAGCACATGGAGCGTTACCGTGGTGTCAGCTTCTATGAGGTGCCACCTCACCTGTGAGTGAGACCCACCACACCATCTGATATGATGCCATCTGACCCTTACTCTAAATTGACCCCTGACCTCCCACTTTGGATGAATCACCATTCACATCTGTGAGGACTCCCACAGTCCCTCACTCTGCACTGACTCTACCCCCCACCAACCGAGATGAATCAGCCCCATCTGGGTTGGACTTCCCCAGTCCCCACACTTTCGTACTCATGACTTATTTGCCAACTTTACCTGGCATGGCTCCCAATCTTAAGTGACCCTTTGAGGGACCTCCAGCCCTACCTATGATTGACCTCCACTTGAATAATCTGTATTGCCCCCACTCATAAGTGATCCTCTTCATCTTCCATCTGAAAGTGACCCATCCACAGCTGTGAGGGATCTCCCTTCACCCACATCCTTGAGGGCCTCCCAATCCTCATCTGAAGGGTAGGCACAGCTCCCACCCACAAACAACTCCAACCAGATATGGGAGTGTCCTCCCCCAATCCTACCTGTGGGACTCCCACTACATGCAGCTGCTTGAACCCCTACCCCCTGAGCTCCTGACCAGCTTCTGTCCCAGGTTTGCGGTGGCTGACACTGTGTACCGGGCACTGCGCACGGAGCGTCGGGACCAAGCAGTAATGATCTCTGGAGAGAGCGGAGCTGGCAAGACGGAGGCCACCAAGCGGCTGCTGCAGTTCTATGCTGAGACCTGCCCAGCCCCTGAGCGGGGTGGCGCTGTGCGTGACCGGCTACTACAGAGCAACCCTGTGCTAGAGGTGAGGGACCAGCAGCATCTGAGGGAAGGGTGGGGCAGGGAGAGAGGGCCAGCATCCCTCATACCCTGTCTGCTCCTAGGCCTTTGGAAATGCCAAGACCCTCCGGAATGATAATTCCAGCAGGTTTGGGAAGTACATGGATGTGCAGTTTGACTTCAAGGTACCTGTGGTGGACCAGGGCAGGGTGGGGGATTCCCATTCAGCAGGCACCCACTGGTCAGGTCCTTGGCACCAGTAAATATTTATTGAGTTCCTACTGTGTGCCAGGCACAAGTGCAGGTGCTGGTGCTACAGCAGTGAATCAAAACAGACAAAAACCCTGCCTTCAGGGCAGATAGATTGTACACAGAAAATTATAATCTAGGGGACAGGTGCCATGGCAAAAAATGAAATGAGGTAAGGGGCAGGAGCAATTGCTCTCTTAAACAAGGCAGACAGGATAGGTCTCCCTAAGAAGATGGCATTTTGGTAAAGATTTGATGGAGAGAGGAGAGCAAGCTGTGCAGATACCTGGGGAGAGAGTCCAACCAGAGGGAATAATCAGCACAAAGGCCCTGAGGCAGGAGGATGTTTGGTGCTGTTGAGCAAGGAGGTCAGAGTGGCTAAAGAAGAGAGTGAAGGGCCAAGGAAAAGGAGAGAATGAGTGGTGCAGTCCCTTGAGAGACTTTGTTTTTTTTAACTCTGAAGGGGTCCATCAGAGGATTTGGAACAGAAGTGTGTCAGTTCTGACTTCTTAAAAAAAAGGCTGTCTGGCTACTTTGTTGAGATTAGGTGGCCAGAGACCCAGGGCAAGCAGGGAAACCAGTTACGAAGCTAATTCAGTAATAATCTAGGCGACAGCCCTGGCTGGTGTGGCTCGGTTGGTTGGGCCCTTGTTCTGTCGGGCAAAAGGTTGCTGGTTCCATTCCCAGTCAGAGTACTTGCCTGGGCTGTGGGTTCAGTCCCCAGTTGGGGGCATATAAGAGGCAACAGATCAATGGTTCTCTCACATATTAATGTTTCTCTCTCTCTCTTTCTCCCTTCCTAAAAAAAATAAATATTTTTAAAAATGAAAATGATAATCTAGATGACAGATGACCATGACTAGAGCCAGGGTAATAGTAACTGTGGAAGCAATGAGCCGTGGTTGGACTCTAGGGGTTCTGAAGGTTAAGGCAGCAGGATTGGCTGTGTAAATTGGATGTGAGGAGGACTGCAGGTTTTTTAACATGAACACCTGGAAGGATGAAGTAACCAGTGACCTAATGGAAGACCCTCAGATGAACTAGCCTGAGGAGGGGGGATTAGGGATTCAGTTTCAGTCAGACCTGTTGAATCTGAGGCACCTGTTGTACATCCAAGTGGAGTTGACAAGTAGGTAGGGTTGATTGTTCTCATTTCTTAGATGAAGAAGCTGAGGTAGAGGGGGTGACTTGCGTGAGCCCATGCAGCTAGTGGCAGAGCTGGAAATAGAGCTCAAGAGTGCAGGGGGAAGAAGGAAAGATGGGCCCCATTCCCCAGCCCCCCTAAGCAGTCACCATGTTCTGTCCTGCTCACAGGGTGCCCCTGTGGGTGGCCACATTCTCAGTTACCTCCTGGAGAAGTCCCGAGTAGTTCACCAGAATCATGGGGAGAGGAATTTCCACATTTTTTATCAGCTGCTGGAGGGGGGTGAAGAAGAGACCCTGCGCAGGCTGGGCTTGGAACACAACCCCCAGAGCTACCTATACTTGGTGAAGGTGAGTTGCTGGCAGGCAGGGAAGGTGCCACCCGGGAGAGGGGGAGCAGCGCATCGCCGGGGCTGCCTACCCAGCTTTGCCCCTTCTTCAGGGCCAGTGTGCCAAAGTCTCCTCCATCAATGACAAGAGTGACTGGAAAGTTGTCAGGAAGGCTCTCACGGTCATCAACTTCACGGAAGATGAAGTGGAGGTGAGGCCTCTACTGGAGACCCTCCCTTTCTTCTTGTCACACTGAAAATCTCAGTCCCCTGTACAGCTCATGTCCACTTAAATTGCCCTTCTCCTCTCAAATACTTTACCTCCTCATCTCTGCTTCTTCTGATCATTCTCTGATTGCCCTGGTGAAACTCTCAGCCCCTCCTGTAACCCTCATCTGCCCCTGCCTGTCCCCCAGGACCTGCTGAGCATCGTGGCCAGCGTCCTGCATTTGGGCAACATCCACTTTGCTGCCAACGAGGAGAGCAACGCCCAGGTCACCACCGAGAATCAGCTCAAGTATCTAACCAGGGTGAGCAGGGTGAGCTGAGGGCAAGGGCAGGGCAGCTGGGCGAGGGGAAGGGCACCCTCACCGTGTGTCTCCTCCACCCCCAGCTCCTTGGTGTGGATGGCTCAACATTGCGGGAAGCCCTGACACACAGGAAGATCATCGCCAAGGGAGAAGAGGTGAGGCCCAGCCTTTGCCTCAGAAGGTGGGGTGAGGGATGCGGATCTTCCAAGGTAGCTCCCACTCTCATCATTGCCCCTTCCCCTCCTGGTCTGTACAGCTGGACCTCTCAGCAGTGCTGGAAGGACATAAGGCAGATAGCTCAGAGAGGTACAGGGAACTGGCCAAGGCCACACAGGAAGAAGGTGACGGAAACAAGCTGGAACCAAGACTCCTACCTCTAGGAATGAGAACTCTTGTTCCTATACTACCTTCCCTCTGGTGTGGCCACTGTGTCCTCTCCTGTGTCCCTCCCACCACACCACTGAGGGAAGCGGGCAGAGTAGGCGTAGTTTCTTGGTGTTCAGCCTGAACCCAAAGGGGAGTGGGGGTGGGAAGGAGCCTTTGACTTTTATCTCCTTGCCATGCCACACTTGCAGCTCCTGAGCCCACTGAACCTGGAACAGGCTGCGTATGCACGAGATGCTCTTGCCAAGGCTGTGTATAGTCGAACTTTTACCTGGCTGGTCGGGAAGATCAACAGGTCGTTGGCCTCCAAGGTGAGGACATGGTTCAGGCTGCTCCCAAGTGGCAGGGAAGGCAGTTCAAGGAGGCCTAGGGCAGGGGGCTGGGGGCTGGCAGACATGGGGACTCATGCTCTTGGGTGAATGGCCCTAGGATGCTGAGAGCCCTAGCTGGCGGAGCACCACAGTCCTTGGTCTGCTGGACATTTATGGCTTTGAAGTGTTTCAGCACAACAGGTCAGTGCCCCCCTTCCCCTGGCCTGTCTCTCCCCTCATCTCCCTGTCCTGGTCCCTCTCCTCTATCTCTGCCTCTTTTATTCCTGTCAGTGATTCCCTGACCACCCTGGATCCTGATCAGTATTTGTTCCCATAGCTGCTCAGGGCCTTGCCCACCTTTCCCTTACCCCTGGTCCTGTGTCCCTCATGAGTGCCTATGGTCTCTTGTGCTTTCCTCATAGCTTCGAGCAGTTCTGCATCAATTACTGCAACGAGAAGCTGCAGCAGCTCTTCATCGAACTCACCCTCAAGTCGGAGCAGGAGGAGTATGAGGCAGAAGGCATCGCGGTGAGTGCAGGCGTGCAGGCTACCTGGGTAGCATAGGGAGCCCAGGCTCAGTCCCTGAGAGGCATCAGGACCCCAGGATGATGCCCTCCTTCCCTTTACCCCTCAGTGGGAGCCCGTCCAGTATTTCAACAACAAGATCATCTGTGACCTGGTAGAAGAGAAATTCAAGGGCATCATTTCAATTTTGGTGAGTCCTCTGTTTCTCCAAAGACTTGTGTGAGGGACTACGTGGCAGGACATCACTCTTTCCCATTTCCCTTCAGGCCAGTCTACAGAGGGCCAGAGTTTGGGACTAAGCAGGGATAGGCAGGGCTGCTCAAAGAGAGTGAAGTGAGGCATTAGCTGGATCTGGACACTGTCTCTAGGGTGTCCCTATGATCTGCCTCTTTTCCTTGTGTCTATGCCTCCTACATGGTGCCCCTAAATGTCCTGTGCTCTGCAGCCCCTCCTCTGATACATCTCTCACCCTTTGCCATGCCCCTCCCCCAGGATGAGGAGTGTCTGCGCCCTGGTGAGGCCACGGATCTGACCTTTCTGGAGAAGTTGGAGGACACAGTCAAGCACCATCCGCACTTCCTGACGTGAGTGGAGTTGCAGGGCTCACTTGGATGGAACCGTGGAAGCCTGGGGCCCCTTCACAATCATAGAACACCAGCCACGAAGAGATGACCACAGGAGGTGCTAAGTTAAGGACAGACACACAAAGCCATCGCTCATAGTACACCCACAGAGAAAGAACCAGGAGCATTGCTTCCTCCTCGTCCTTTTCTGAGAATGAAACTTGCTATGATTTTTAGCTTCCTTATTTGGAAATTGCTTTTCATTTAAGGAATCCCCTAAAGTGGGGAGAGGGAGAACGGGAGCCAGTCCCCCTATCCCAGCTCTGTCCTGCATATTCTGTGCATGTCGTCTCTAACCTGACGCAGCCCCTGAAAGAGGTGTTTGTGGAGCCTCATTTTACTGAGGCTCAAAGAGAAGTCATTTGCGCAGTTATCCCACATCTAGTAAGTTACAGAGCTGGAGCTCAGTCCTAGGACTGCCTATGCCAAAACCCTGAGCATTTTTGCTTAGTGGCATATTCAAACCCTTTTTCTCATTGTAAAAATAATGTTGCTCATTAGGGAAAAGCTGGAATGCGTGCAAAAACCACTTGTAGTGCTGTCACCCGGAGGTTATCACAGTTAACAACTCAAGGCACTTCCGTCCTGCCTTTTTCTATAGATTTTTTTTCACAGTTGAGAACTTAACGTTGTCAATGTCATTTTTTACAGCATTGATGAGATGCTGTGGGAACTTCATTCTTGTTAAATCAATTAACATTATACATTGTTTCAGTTAAAGTCACAAAATCTAATGGTGATGTTAAGTGAGGACTTACTGTAGAAGGCTCAGGGTAATGTTATACCCTGAGTATGTTCCTGTATCATCAGAGAAATTTCCTCAAAATGCTTCCTCTGATGGCTCTAATGGAGACACCCAGCTGTTCTCACCCAGCCTCTGGGGGCCCCTGGCCAACCTCTGGGCTTCTGCTAGATAACAAGACTAACACGACATCCTTGTGCCTTAAATCTCTGCCTGTGTCTCTGGTTAATTGCCTGAAATAGTTCTTAAAAGTAGAAAATGGGCTAAAGGGTATAAACATACTTAAGACTTTAAAGTAATCTCTTGGGGCAAATTCCATTCTTAAAATGTAGTAGGCAAAAAAAAAAAAAATGTAGTAGGCAAGTGCTCAACCCTCTGAGTGCTCATGCAGCAGCCAGAGGCACGGGAGTTGCCATCAGCCCAGTGTATCCTGGCGGTGCAGAGGCCCAGGTCCTGGTCCTGGTCCTGGCACTGGCACAGAGGGACCCTGGGCATGACCATCTCCCTCCCAAGACTCCGTAGCCACCTCTGTTCAGGGAGGCTGATGGCCTTGCCCTGTCTGCCACACTGCAGAGTGGGCTACGGGTGTTCCTGCTCCTCACTGGATGCCTATTTCCTCTTGAATGCTCTTCAGCAGGCAGGGAGCATGGCTCACTCACGTCAGCAATCTGTAGCTCCCTCTCCTTGTCACCCACCCTCCCATCCAGGCACAAGCTGGCCGACCAGCGGACCAGGAAATCTCTGGGCCGCGGGGAGTTCCGCCTTCTGCACTATGCTGGGGAAGTAACCTACAGCGTGACTGGTGAGGACTCTGGGGCTGGGTCCCCACAGTGGGCAAGGAGGGGGCTATTCTCACCACATTTGCTCTCTCCTCCCAGGGTTTCTAGATAAAAACAATGACCTTCTCTTCCGGAACCTGAAGGAGGTGAGGACTGGAGGAAGAACTCCATGTTGGGCCCCCAAGTGACCTGTGCCCCTGGAGTCTGTCCTACCTTCTGCCTGTACTACTTACTACCTTGATCCCTTGCTCTGCCCTCACAGACTATGTGCAGCTCAGAGAATCCCATTATGAGCCAGTGCTTCGACCGGAGTGAGCTCAGCGACAAGAAGCGGCCAGAGACGGTGCGGAGGCTGTAGGACTGAGGGGCGCATGTGTGCACATGTAGATGAGAGGTTGCATGAGCCTGGGAGTTGGCCGTGTGCAGGAGAGCTTGTGTGCTTGTTGGTAGGCACATCTGCATGTGTTTAGGAGGTTGCCTTTGGGTGTGTATCTGTGTCTGTGTGTGTTCTACAAACACATCTGTGTGGTGCTTGCATGCATTCACTTATTAGACATTCGTAGCACATATTAGCAGGTGCGTAGAATACAAAAATGTGTACATGCTCTCACAGAAATGTGTACAGGGTGCTTTAGAGACTTAGAATAGGAAGCAGCAAACTGCCTGAGGGAGTGGAGGGAATGAGGGGGTCAGGGAAGTCTTCCTGGAGGAGGAAGCATTTGAGATAATGGGAATGAGTAGGTACTTGTCAGATGGACCTCTGAGAGGGCACTGTTGCCAGCAAGAGGTCCCAATACACACAGAATCCCAGAAAGACCAGGAGAGTGAATCATCAAGGAAAGAGGCTGGGAAGGCAAGTGTGGCCAGCAGTGCCAGATTAGAGAAGAGCTCTGGTGAGCTGAGGGCAGAGGTGTGGCTGGTGAGCTTGACAAGAGGAGGGCTGATAGAGCAAGGGAAGTAGAGAAGGGGAGACCAGAGTGCTGTGGCCCGAGATGTGTTTGGCAGGAAAGGAATGGAGGCAGCATGTTGCCTAGGGTCTGACTCCCGGGATCCTCCCCTCCCATTCCTCCTTCCCCACCCCTCAGCACTCAGTGTCCCCCATGAGGATACTTGCTAACCAACTACTGCCCAGGCCTCTCCAGCAAGCTGATGCAGGTGTCCAGTGATGTTTTCCAAGTTGCCCCCAGGCACCCCAGACTCCACAGCTCTATAATAGGCTCTGGGTTGCCCAGTTCCCCAGGCCTGCTCCTTCCCTGTCCCTAACTCAGGACAGGGCTCATGCTCCACCCAGTCCCACAAGCCAGAAGCCTGGGCAGCATCCCTGACTCTTCAGTCTCCCCCGCCCCCTTCATCCAAGCAACCACTGGGTTTGCCCAGTTCTGCTGCCTGAACACTTCTCGGCTGTGTCAGCCCCTGGATGCCTGCCCGGATACTGCTTCCGCCTGCCTCTGACCCTCTTTCCTACTTCCCACCTGGATTAATGTATTGTCCGTAGCTCCCTGTGGACATCAAGCCTTTGCTTGGGCTGTGCCTCTGCCTGGATTGCTTTTCTCTCCTCTCTTCCTTCTGTCGTCTCCTACATATTCTCTAAATCTTAGCTGAAGGGTCATGTCCAGTAGGCCTTTCCTGATGCCCGCTACCCTACAGGATGGATTAGTTGCCTCTTCCTGGTGTTTCCAGAAGTACAAGCACACAGCATGTTATTGATGGGGCCTCGATAGATGGCAGGTCTGCTGGAGTCTGCTTGAAGGTCTGCAGAGAGCAGTGTACGGGGATAATGGTTAAACACATAGGTGTAGGACACGTTGTTTAGGAACATGACCCTGCAATTTTAGGAAGAGAAAGTGTGGTTGCCAAAGGAAGATGTAGGATTGTGGTTGTGCTGAGCCCAGTGAGGTTCCTAAACTGAGGTCTCTAGCCAAGCCATCCATAGTGATGCAGGTGGACCTAGTCTGTCCCCTCTATTGTGAGAAAGGGTGGTGGCAGGAAGGGTCCCAGCTGGGCCGGGGGTGGTTTTGAGAATTGTTGCTGCTTTGTGCCAGGGAGGGACTGTGCCATGCAGATATCAAAGGCTTCAGCACAGCGCTGGCCAACCTCCCTTTCACCTTGGCTCACCAGGTGGCCACTCAGTTCAAGATGAGCCTCCTGCAGCTGGTGGAGATCCTGCAGTCTAAGGAGCCCGCTTACATTCGCTGCATCAAGCCCAATGATGCCAAACAGCCTGGTAGGCCCCTCCCACCCATGGGCCTGTGAGGCCGAGCCTCTGGGCAAAGGCCACTAGCCCTCTGTGCAAACCAGCTAATCACCCTGTTGCCCCTCCTCCAGGCCGCTTTGATGAGGTGCTGATCCGGCACCAAGTGAAGTACCTGGGGCTGATGGAGAACCTGCGTGTGCGCAGAGCCGGCTTTGCCTATCGTCGCAAATATGAGGCTTTCCTGCAGAGGTGGGGGCAGGGCCTGGCTCAGTGCCAGGGAAAGGGGTCCACCGGGTAGATGCCTCTTAGATCCTGGAAGGGAGGATGGGGAACCCCTGTCCTATTTCAGAGAAAGGATGCTGAGGCTCTGAGCTGTGGAATCCAGGCCAGGAGCCCTTCCATGCCACAGGCCTAAGGTCAAACTTGGTAGGACACCACCTCCCTAGCCTGCAGGACCCCACCTGGGTAGGGGTCTACAAGTCAAGCATCCACATACCTGTCATCAGGAGAAATGGCAAAAGCTTGTGAGAATGGCAGAGTTTCAGAGAGCAACTTTGTGGTTATTCTGAGTTAAGGGTTGGGGGAGTTAGGTGTGAATTCCATCTCTGCTACTTTCCAGCCCGTGGACTTGGGCAGATAAGAATACCTCAGTTGCCTTATCTTTAAAATGGTGATAACAGTGCTACCTCCCAGGCTTTCTGTGAGCATCCATTTAAGGGGACTGCCCAGCAGGGGCCTAGGAAAGCTGGTTTGGGTCCCATGGGAAGGGTGCTGGCTGGGGTGGGAGCTGGGTGCATTTCTGCTTCTGCCCCTAGGTACAAGTCACTGTGCCCGGAGACATGGCCCACATGGAAAGGACGGCCTCAGGATGGGGTGGCTGTGCTGGTCAAACATCTGGGCTACAAGCCAGAAGAGTACAAGATGGGCAGGTGAGTGGTGCCCACTTCTGGGGCCTGGAGGAGGCGGGTGCCCAGGGGCTGATCACTGCTGCCCTCCCAGGACCAAGATCTTCATCCGATTTCCCAAGACCCTGTTTGCCACAGAGGATGCCCTGGAGGTCCGGCGGCAGAGCCTGGGTGAGAGAAAGGCCCCACCCTTCCTGTCCTGGTGGGGTCTGTTCTGGGGGACAGGAAATAAATCACTGTACTTGGGCTCCTTCTCCAGGAAGTCTGTCTTACCCACATTCAACTGCTTTTCTTACCAGCTCTAGTCCCAGCACCCATCTGTGCTGCTCCTGGGTACGAACTCTGAGCATGTTCCCACATTCCTTTGCTCCATCCTATGGCTTTCATTTACTCTCCCTTCTTATTTTATCCTCTCACTCAATAGCCCCTTCAACAGCTCTGTGGGCTCTGACAGGCTGGCCTCCAGCTACTTCCCCTGAGCTCTGGCCAATTGACTTTCTTTCCCAACCACAGCCACGAAGATTCAGGCTGCGTGGAGAGGCTATCACTGGCAACAGAAATTCCTCCGGGTGAAGCGATCAGGTTTGGGGGCCCAGGGGTCTTCAGGAGGGGCAGGGTCTGGGGCCAGGGTAGGCCACCGTGTTGAGGAGATAGAGGCTAGCCATCTGTGGTCCCTGCAGCCATCTGCATCCAGTCGTGGTGGCGGGGAACTCTGGGACGGAGGAAGGCTGCCAAGAGGAAGTGGGCAGCACAGACGATCCGCCGGTGAGCACTGGGGTGCCATGAGGGGGTGCATAGCAGGGTGTGTATAGGGGTCCGTTGTCAGACTTCTCACCCTCATCCCTGTTGGGACCCCCATGCCCAGGCTCATTCGAGGTTTCATCCTGCGCCATGCACCCCGTTGCCCTGAGAATGCCTTCTTCCTGGACCACGTCCGCACATCTTTCTTGCTCAACCTTCGGCGGCAACTGCCCCGAAATGTCCTGGACACTTCCTGGCCCACACCACCGCCTGCCCTGCGTGAGGTCTGTGGGCCCTCCCTACTGACATAGGGACCTTCAAAGCACTCACTGGAGGGGCCTAATAATCATGTGGCCAGGAGAGCAGTCAGGAGGGCTACCTAGAGGGGGACTGGGGCTGGGCTGTGGAGGGTGAGTTGTTTTGAGAAAAACAACTCAGGAATGGAAGAGGTTGTCCAGATTAAGTGAGTGTCACTTAGGCAAAAGCATGATGGTGGACACATGCCTGCTGTTCCCAAAGAAGGGAGCCAGGCTCTCTAGGTGCCCTGACATTGCTGTGCCTTCAGGCCTCAGAGCTTCTGCGGGAGTTGTGCATGAAGAACATGGTGTGGAAGTACTGCCGGAGCATCAGCCCCGAGTGGAAGCAACAGGTCAGGAGATCCAGGAGACAGATGTGGACTGGCCAGTGGGGAAGTGGGTAGCACTTGAAGAGTGCCAGCCTGGGAGGAGCACTTTTCCCCTGATTTACCATGTGACCTCAAATGGATCCCTGCCCCTCTTTGACCTAATGTATGAAGCAGAGGCTGGAGTAGATTATGGGTGGGAATTAAGGTTCACCTTCTGGGCCAACACCACTGGACTGGTAGAGGATACCCAGAGCCCTGTGTTGAAAAGGCTATTGATTCAGTCTAATTGATTGGTAATGTCTGTCATGGCTCTAGAGACAGACATGAGTGGCCAATGTATCTTGTATTTGAAAACTCACTATGGGCTGATGCTAAAGGAGCCACCCGGCTTAGGTAGCCTGTAGTGGTTTTGAGTATTAGCAATCAGCCAGCTTCAAAATCCCATGTTGAAGCTGGCTGTTGGGGGTTCCAGGGCCTGATGAGGGGAATTATCCCCCAAATGGGCCTGGATCCTAATTAACAAGGTTGTCATAACCCTTCTAGGGGACTCTGCCTTCATTGGTGGAGCCGGGGGTAAGATACAGGAGGGGCTAATGGGAATGGCAGGGCTCAGCCTCCTGATTTGGGGGCCAGAGAGCAGGTAAGGGAGGCTGTCTCAGCTTCTGAGGTTGGCTTGCACCCCCGTAAGCTGTGATAGTTCCTGCTCTCTGACACCCCTTCTCCCCACCTTATCCCCTCAGCTACATCAGAAAGCAGTGGCCAGTGAGATCTTCAAGGGCAAGAAGGACAATTATCCCCAGAGTGTCCCCAGGCTCTTCATCAGCACACGGCTTGGTGAGCTCCTGACTTTCCAGTGCTCAAACCCTCCATCACCATCCTAGTCCCTCTCTCCTCTGACTTCTCCCTCCCCCATCGGGGTTGCAGGTGCGGATGAGATCAGCTCCAAAGTACTGCAAGCCCTAGGCACTGAGCCCATCCAGGTGAGACCCTGCCTGCAGCTCTTGGTCCAGCACAGGTTTGATGCCCAAGGGCTGGATGGGGGGCATCAGGGCCTGGGCAGAGGGTGAGAAGGTTATCCCTGGAGCACCCTCAGACCCCCTCCCCCACTCTCTGTCCTCAGTATGCGGTGCCTGTGGTGAAATACGACCGGAGGGGCTACAAGCCGCGACCCCGGCAACTGCTGCTGACACCCAACGCTGTGGTCATCGTGGAGGATGCCAAGGTCAAGCAGAGGATTGATTATGCCAACCTAACCGGTGAGCCAGAGTCCAGGGATGCATATTGACGGTCCCTGCTCTGACCTTTGATCCCTGACCTCTGCCCTCCCCTTCAGGAATCTCCGTCAGCAGCCTGAGCGACAGCCTTTTTGTGTTGCATGTGCAGCGTGAGGACAATAAGCAGAAGGTGCCCATGTGATGGGGCTGGGAGGCTGAGTGGGGTGAGCTCTAAAGCTCTGAGCTGAGACCAATCTCTCCCCTTGACTGGGCTCCGCAGGGAGATGTGGTGCTACAGAGTGACCACGTGATTGAGACACTGACCAAGATGGCCCTTAGTGCTGACCGTGTGAATAACATCAACATCAACCAGGGCAGGTGAGGCAGGCAGGGGTGGTGAGGAGGCTATGTGTACACGTGTGGGCAGTCCTCACACATCCCCTTCCCTCCAGCATCACGTTCGCAGGGGGCCCCGGCAGGGACGGCATTATTGACTTCACACCTGGCTCAGAGCTGCTCATCACTAAGGCCAAGAATGGTCACCTGGCTGTGGTGAGTGGGACCTGGCAAGCAATAACACCTGCTTCCCTGCTGATGGCCCTGGGGCTGGGGTGGAGCCTCCAGTGACCAAGGCTTCTTTGGCAGTGCTTAGGTACCATACCACCCCTGTCATCCCATTGCCCATGGGAACCAGACAGAGGGGACTCTAGAGCCCCCCACAATGCAGAGGATCATAAAGATGGCAGCATGTGGAGGTGGGGAAGACTAGTAGGGCTAGGGATGTGCTGGGTGGGAAGAGAGGCCCACTCTGGATAGGGTAGGGGGTCCTGTGGGAGTAGGATCAGAGTGTCCAGGACGAAGCTGGCGCTGCATGTCCCTAATTTGTGAGGACACATGCCTGATGCACCTCTCTCTGCTTCCCGCTCATGGCGGGGGCTTCTCCCTTTGCCCCCACAGGTGGCCCCACGGCTGAACTCTCGGTGATGAAGGTGCCCACTGGACTTTCCCACCTCCCAATGCTTTGCTTATCCTCCCTTCCCCTCCCCGGTTACCAAAGACTCAAGCTTCCAGACAGGGATCCAGGGACACCTCGAAGCCCACCAACAAACTCCTGTCTCCTGCTTACCCCTCTCTTGAGGGAGCTGGGGGGGTGGGCCAGGGAGCTGCCCAAGGGGTGGGCCAGGCCGGGCCACAGCAATAGGAAAGCCGGGGACAGAGGCAGGTATGCCAGCCCCACCGCCGGTGCCAAATATTTGAGAGAAGGGAACTTTTGCTGAGGTTTTTCTCTGAGATTTTTTGTCACTTTATAGGAAACTATTTTTTTAAAACACCATTTTCCCACCCCAAGACACACTGGATGTGTCTTTCCTGACTGTAGCAGGGCAGGGAATGTAGCTCAGAGGTTGGGTGGTCTGGGCCTGGTGCACTCTTCCCTGCCCAGGCCACCTGTCCTCCTTGTTCCCTTGGCATCTTGTCTGCCTGCCTGCCTGCCTACCTAGACTTTGCAGCCCATTTTGACATCCTGCTGGGGGACTGAGACCACCCTTGCCTGTCCCCTTCTTCCTGCCTTAAAAATGCCCTTTCAATATCATCAGCCTAGCCTGAGGGCGTCCTGGAGTCAGGGAAGGAGTCTTAGACAATAGAATTGGAAGACAGAGAAATCATCTAGTCCAGCCTCGGGGTGTGACAGCAGGAGACAGTGGCCCAAAGAGGGGAAGCGACTTGCTCTTCCTCCAGCAGGTTAGAGCAAAGCTGAGACTGCAGTCCTGTCCTCTCAGCACACTCACTGCCTCTTCCAGGGATAGAGAGCCCCATAAAACAGGCTCATGTCTTAAGAGACATGTGGCTCCCTGACCAGCAATCACCCTTGGGGGCCACCAGGTAGGAGAAGTACTTCTGCCTGAGTCCATACCTTAGGATGACAAATGCCCTGCTCACATAACTTTGGCCCCAATTCAAGGATATGAGGCCTTTCCTGGGCCCTGACCTATTCCCTGAACCTGGGGAAGGGGCTGGCCTTGGGCGGAGCTGCAGGGGCATCACCTCTTTCTGCTGCTTCTCCCACCAACTCCCTGGAGGGCCTGGGGGCTGCTCAGCTGCCTCTGCCTTCCTGGGGTCTTGGCCCACTGCCGACACTTCTGCAATCCAGAGAAACACTAAATAAAGCAATACGTGTTTGCCAACACTGGTCTCCTTGTGAATGTTAAGAAAGGCAGAGGGCCTCTAGAAGGCAGCCAGGTGTCTTGTATTAGAATTATTGCCTTGTCTCCAAAAGGAAGGAGGCAGGGCTCCATCCTCAGAGGAAAGAGCAGGTGTGACTAATAGCTGTACCATGGACTTGCTTTTTTTACTTTAGAGAGAGGGAAAGAGGAAGGGAAGCATCTGGGGACCTGGTCTGCAACTTGGGCATGTGCCCTGGCTGGGAACAGAACTGGTGACCCTTTGGTTTGCAGGCTGGCACTCAATCCACTGAGCCACACCAGCCAGGGTTGGACTTGTTTTTTCTTTTTCTTTTTTTATTTAATTTTATTGTTGTTGTATTACATTCATCTCATTTCCTGCCCTGCTCTCCCCTTCCCCACCCTCCCCATCCCTGCCCCAGTCAATCCCACTTGTTGTCCATGTCCATGGGTCATCATACTAGTTCCTTGACTAAACTGCTCCCCATCTTCGCCTGCTTCTCCCCCTACCCCTTTTAAAAGACATTTATTTTTAGATAGAGGGGAAGGGAGGAAGAGGGAGAGAAACATGTGTGGTTGCCTCTTATACACCCCTAGTCCAGGTATGTGCCCTAATGGGGAATCAAAGTGACAATCCTTTGGCTCACAGGCCAGCACTCAGTCCACTGGGCCACACCAGCCAAGACTGGACTTGCTTTGTCTTTGACTGTCTCCTTGGTTCCTGAAGGGCTGCCCAGCCTGGCCCAGGGCCATGGACTGGGAGGAGGTAAATGTCACACAGAGTTCCTTCCCTGTGGGCCTCAGCCCAGAGGGGAAAGCCTGGTGCACAGAAATGCAGCCCAGTGTGGGAAGTGCAGGTGCCAAGGGGCAGACCCACAAGAAATCAACTCCTGACTCAGGGGAGGGGGGACTTACTAACATTTCACAGAGATGACATCTGAGGTAGTTCTCAAAGAATAGTCTCCAAATTATGTTGCAAGTGACAAATTAATCCAAACTGGCTTGGGAAGAAAAGGATTTAGCATTTGCAACCTAACAGCCATAGCGGGGCTGGGCTGCTCCCAGGTGCTCAGACTAGGCTGTCACAGATGAGACTGCAACCCTCTCTTGGCTCAGCGCTTCCTTGTGTGGTGGCAGCAAGAACCAACAGCTCCAGACTTACTCTATGGAGTTGGCAGCAGAGGCAGAGAAAAAGTGCCTTTTTCTGAGTAATTCAAAGGTCTCAGAGCTAATTCTCAGTGGATAGCTTGGAAGAGGGGCTGTTCCCTGACCCAATCATCGTAGTCAGGGTGAAGAGCTTACTCTGATGTGTGTCTGCCAGGCCTGGGTCTTGCGTCTGCCACCCCCAACCCCCACCCGAACAGAAGTGGCATGTACCACAGTGCAAGAACCAAGAGTGGGGGCAGATGACTTCCCAAAAGAAAATCAGGGTTGCCTCCAGAAGAAAAGGAATTATTGTTGCAAGCTGTCGCCATCGAATTCATCAGCAAATGGCTAAGCAGTTTCCCAAGTGGGAGGAGCATTGCGTGCAAGGAAAGAAAAAAAAAGCAGGCCTTAAAGGCAAGAAAGTTTTAGTGAAGAGGTCAGGCTACCTGCTGAGTTTAAACCCATCACCTTATGGCAAAAGTTCTCAATGAATGAGTCTATCTTGGGCTTAAGACTATCTAATGAGCACACCTAGATTTTGACTTCCAGAAAAATGAAAGCACCACAACAATTTGCCTATCAGTAGTAACAGTGGCTCTAAGAGGTCAACAGATAAGATAAACATTGTGTTAGGTGCCATTACCAGGTTTACAACTTTAACAACACTCCCTTCTCCAGCCAGTTGGTATACATGGGAGAGGGATGTTCACAGGTAGACAAGAATGGTTTTCATCCTCAGCTCACATCCCATAAGAAGTACAATGCGTGCTCGCTTCGGCAGCACATATACTAAAATTGGAACGATACAGAGAAGATTAGCATGGCCCCTGCGCAAGGATGACACGCAAATTCGTGAAGCGTTCCATAAAAAAAAAAAAAAAAAAAAAAAAAAAAAAAAAAAAAAAAAAAAAAAAAAAAAAAAAAAAAAAAAAAAAAAAAAAAAAAAAAAAAAAAAAAAAAAAAAAAAAAAAAAAAAAAAAAAAAAAAAAAAAGAAGTACAATGCCCTCCAGGAGGTATCTGCCAATTGTAGGAAGCTAATTCTGGTTTCAGACAAAGGCCTCCCCCAACTCTACCTATATTCAAGCAACATTTGATACCTGAGATATATAATAGGAACAAAACAGACAGCCCTGGCTGGTGTGGCTCAGTGGACTGAGTGCAGGTCTGTGAACCCAAAAGTAGCTGGTTAAATTCCCACTAAGGGCACCTGCCTGGGTTTCAGACCAGGTCTCTACTTGAGGGTGCAGGAGAGGCAACAGATCCATGTATCTAGCTATTGCACATCGATGTTTCTCTCCCTTTCTTTCTCCCTCCCTTCTCTAAAAATAAATAAATAAAATCGTAAAACACAAAAAAAGACCTGGGGGTGGTGTGGGGAAAAACAAAGCAAAACCCAAATCCCTGCTTTTATGAAGCCTATGTTCTAGAGAGGAAGAGAGGATAGTATATAAAACTAACATAAAATATATAATGGATTAAAATGGGATAAGTGCTAGAAAAATAAATAAAGCAGAGAAGGGATAGGAGAACCAGGTGTGCACTTTGCAGGCTTCGCTGAGGGGGCAACACTGGAACAGAGACCTGAAGCGGATGAAGGAGTGACTGGGCACGCAGCAGAGGAAACGGCAGGTGCAAAGCATGGAGGCTTGTTAGAGAAAGAGGAAGGCAATGCGGTCAAGAGGAGTGCGCAGGGAAGGAGAGGGGGAGAGGATACGTGGATTTGCATCTCACCCCCTTCAGGTGTTCTTGATTTTCTCAGCTCCTTGAGGATGGAATCAGGAAAGTCGGCACCTGGTCCTGGATTCCTCCCCACAAAAGCTGTGTGAGCAGCTCTCCTAAAGCATGGGGGCAGTGAGGGAGGTTTACTTTGCAGCAAAGCAAAGACATCTCATTCTTAAGGGTCCTACAGCATGTCGCTGCTGGGAGCATCTCACTGACCTTTCCAGGACAGTCCAGCCTCCTGCCTTGGATCCCAGCTGACCCTCCTCCCCTAGACCCTCCTTGGAGTCTTTTCACACTTCTCCCCAGAGCTTTCTCCTAGTGTCTGCTTCCAAATCCTATCTTTGTACATTTAAGCCTGTTCCTTGCCTCTGCAAAAGTGGGTAAGGGCTACCCACTAGAGGTGGGGCATCTCTTTAATCGTAGTCCAGAAGCTCTCCAGAGACCTGGAAATTTCTCTGTCTCCTTTCTCTCTTTCTCTGTCTCCAAATGTGAATGAGAACAGGGCAGACGTGTAGTTTTCCACTAATACAAACTGCCTACCCACACTCACCCACCTTTCTCTTTCTCACACACACTTTGGAAGGTGATATTGTCAGTTTTCTCTCTAAATAGCAATTTTGTCATCTTATTTTAAAAATTAATTATTATTTTAGAGAGAAGGGAGGGGAGGGAGAGAGAAAGGGAGAGAAACATCAGTGTGTGGTTGCCTCTCATGCTCATGTGCCCTAACTGGGTGGGAATCGAAATGGTGATCCTTTGGTTCAAAGGTGGCACTCAATCCACTAAGCCATACCAGCCAGGGATAATTTTTGTCATCTTGATACAAATAAACTATTTTGCCTTTTTATTTTTAGGGGGAGACCTATTCAGGTAGATGTCATTGGACATCTGCCTTTCTCCATCTCTCGGCTTCCCTTGATGGTAGTAGTTTCACTGACAGCCAAATTCTACCCTCATGTTGGCGAGATGGCTTCCAGCAGCACCAACCTTGACTTTTTATTTTTAAAGGAAAAGTGGGTATGAGTAGCCCAATTCCAGTGTTCCATCTATATAGTAACCTGGAATTGTGTAGCCCAAAACCTGCACAGCTGTATGAGAAAGCTCTGGTTCTTTTATTTTTAATATTTTATATATTTCTTTTCAGGGGAAGAGGAAGAGAGGCAGAAAGAGAGGGAGAGAAACATCACATCATTGTGCAAAAATGGATTGGTTGCCTCCTGCATGCCCCTAGCCAGGGACCTGGCCTGCAACCCAGGCATGTGCTCTGATTGGGAATCAAACTGGCAGTCTTTTGGGCCACAGGCCAGCACTCAAACGACTGAGATGCACCAGCCAGGGCGGCTCTGGTTATTTTAGATGATATAGAGAATTGGCAGGCAAGCAGCCACTGACCTCCCTGCTCCTCCCCTATTTCCGTGATAAGGAATGTTTTACATTGGTTACAAGACAGAGTAAAGAACTTTGGTGTGTTTTTCTCATAAACAGGGCAGTCTTCCCTTTTTTACCTTCATTCACCTCTGCTTCTCTCCACCCCTATCCCTGACACCAGGAGCCCTTCCTAAGCAAGAAGGTCACATGCTTTATAAGGCAGGTCTCAGGCTTATGGGATGGGGGTGGGAGGGCGAAAAGAGTCACTATCACTATTATAGCTGCAAAGTCTGATGTATGAAAAGGAAAGAAAGAGAAAGAAAAGAGAAGTGAGAGGCCCTGGCTGATGTGGTGCAATGGATTGAGCACCAGCCTACAAACCAAAAGGTTGCTGGTTCAATTCCTGGTCAGGTCCTTGGTTAGGGGCACGTGAGGGTCAACTGATAGATGTACCTCACATGTCAATGTTTCTCTTGCTCTCTTGCTCTCTCCCTTCTCCTCTCTCTAAAAATAAACAAAAAAGGAGAAAGGGTCAGAGTGGTTTTGCCTTCTTCTTGTCCCAAGGCCACTCCTATTTCTATTTTGTTGTCCTCTATGCTCCATGAAAGAACATATTTGAGTAGCTGCTTGGGACAATTTCCTTGCTTATTTTCCAGCTCAGTGGTGATTTTTCTCTCCTTCCTTCCTTCCTCTTTCTTTCTATCTGTTTTGCTTTCCTTTTCCTTTTCTTCTTTTAAAGTATTCCTCTCTCCTCCCCCTCTCCCTCAGGTTTATGTGCCCTAGGGATGTCTTAGAAGCCTGGCTTCAGAACCTCACAGGCAGACTCTGGGTAAAGTCCTACCTCAAAGCCAGACCATCCTGGGGAAATACAGGCAGAATTCGAACTGGGGTGACTTCTGCTGCTAACTTGTAGTGACATACTATGACTAAGCCAGGGTCATCATGATGAATCATCCACAGCAGGAAAGGTGCCTTTGCTTCCCTTCCCTTCCTGAAACAGGCCTAGGGGTGCATGAAGTGGATCTGGAAGAGGTGTGTTATTTGTGTAAGGCCATAACCCAGGGATGACTCATTTTTTTAAAATGTCTATTTCTGCCATCTTTCCCCTACCTGCCACCTCCACCATTTCTATCTCAGATGTCTGAGAATAAAACAGAGACCATAGCCCTCCTGCTCCAGGATTTAAATCTCAGCTCTCCACTTAGCAGCTTTGTTTTTGGATAAATTACTTAAGTGTGCTGAGCTTCATCTGTGAATAGGAATAGTTGTAAAGTATCAACCCACAAAATTGTTGAGAAGATTAAATAGGATGATCCACAAAAATAAAGGCAGCACTATGCCGGAAGGTAGTGTTCCCTGAATAAATGTTAGCTGTTATTATGAAACATTTATGAGGCATCTTCTACATAAGATGCTTGGTCTTTGAGGTGCTCTAGAATGGGACACAAACAGACCTGTAAATGAAAGATTACGGAACATTGGGCAAGAACTGTAACGGAGATAATAAGAACATAGTGCTGCCCATGCAGAGAGGGAGTGATGTGGTGGAAAGGGGAGGCATTTAAGATCCCAAAAGGAGTGGAAGGATGTTTCAGAACACAAGCTTCATGTAGAAACAGTTACGATGAGACTGTAAGCCCTTTTATGCTGTGAGGTCAACAGGGAGTTTTAACACCTGGCAACTGTTAAAAGTTTTATGCAGGATAGCCACAGTCTCCTAGTTGTAATTTAGAAAAGGCATGCTGGCAGATGTGTGCAGTGCAATCAGGGGCAGCAAGACAGTAAATAGAGCAGACGTGTCAAACTCATTTTCACCAGGGGCCACATCAGCCTCATGGTTGCCTTCAAAGGGCTGAATGTAGTTTTAGGACTGTATAAATGTAACCACTCCTTAACAGTTAAGCTATCCAGGTAGAAACAAGGCGCCAGGTCTGATAAAACAAGGTGAAGGGCCGGATTTGGCCCTTGGGCTTGTGTTTGCCACCTGTGTTGTAGAGTGCCACTGAGCAGTCTGTTCAAAAGAACATGGATATAGATAATGAAGTACAGAGATAGAGATGATCATGAAGGCATGGAGAGTAGAAGATACCAAGATACCATAATTAGGGTTTAGAAGAATCTGGGTGGATGTCTTGAGAGCCTCAAAACAGAGAACTCCAGACTTCTACCTCTCTTGGCACACTCTTCCCTTTGTCTTTTTTCATTTGTTTGTTTTGTTTTTGTGTTTTTCTTCCTCCCTCCCTCCCTCCCGTCCTTTCTTTTTTCTGCGAAAACCTGAGAATCCCTTTGTTTTACATGCCCTTCCTCTCTTGTCATTCAACATTCATTCAGCACATTCCTCTTCCTCTGGGAAGCCTTCTTGCATCCCTTCACAGATGGGATCAGGGGATCCTGCTGTATGTTCCTAGAGCCTGTGTCTGTTTCCATTGGACTGGTTCTGGTTCCTCCCAGTAGCCTGAGAATTCAGTAAGGAAAGCGTTCAGCCATGATCACCTTTGCACCCCAAGGGCAAATGTGTTACTGTTTGCTGAATCAATCAATGAAAACAAGAGCTTTAGGTGGCGTTGCGGGGGAGGGGGAGAAGCTGGAGGAACCGTAAGAAAAGGACCTTCTCAGGTAGCTCAGACCTTGGGGTCATATCATCGCTTCTATTCCAGTTTTGTCTCGGAGTTTCTACCTTGAAGTCCTGGGCCATCCAGAAACTTGAAGCCGGGTAGAGCGAAGAGCCGCACGGTCAACAGCAAACACACGAACGCCCGCCTACTGCCAGCTGAGGGCCCCACCCCGGCCCTCCCGGGCCCCGCCCCCACGGCCCCCCGCCCCGCCCCGCCCCACGGCCCCGCCCCACGGCCCTAGACCCCGCCTCCCCTCGTCTGCAGTCCCGGTTCCCGCCAGGCGGCGACGCCCATGAGGCCGCATGCGCAGTGACTGAGCGAGGTGTCCCTTTCCCTTCTCCCAATGGCGGGCAGTGGTCCCTTTCCCGGCGTCCTCCCGGGGACAGGGAGTGCGTCATTTCCGGTCGGAAAGGCCGCCGCCGCCGCCGCCATTTCGGGCGCTGCTGTTAGGTTGGGACCCGAGCCGGTCCGCTGGGCGGCGGGCGACGGGGCTGGAGAGGCGCGCGCGCGGCGCCGGCGGCCCAGCGTGTAGGCACCAAGGCGGCCATGGCGGGCAACTTCGACTCGGAGGAGCGGAGTAGCTGGTACTGGGGACGGTTGAGCCGGCAGGAGGCGGTGGCGCTGTTGCAGGGCCAGCGGCACGGGGTGTTCCTGGTGCGGGACTCGAGCACCAGCCCCGGGGACTATGTGCTCAGCGTTTCCGAGAACTCCCGCGTCTCCCACTACATCATCAACAGCAGCGGCCCGCGCCCACCAGTGCCACCGTCGCCCGCCCAGCCTCCGCCCGGTGAGGGACGGACAGAACGGGAGGCCCCGGGCGGGGGTGAGGGCCGCGGAACTTCTCAGCTTGGCCGGCTGCTCCTAGCGAGCTGACCCCCACGAAGGACGTGGGCAGAGGCCTGGAGCGATCGTGGCTGGGGGCGGCCTGCTGCCGGGGCTGGTTCCCACAGACCAGGGGCAGTGCGTGGGGGAGGAGGAGCGGCTGACCCAGGCCTCTGGGTGTGACTTGGGAGGACAGCCCCGGGGAAGGGGAACTGCTTTGGCCCCAGGGTGGGGCTAGCGCCGGAGCCAGGCGCGAGGGCAGGGCTGGGTAACGTGGGGACAAAGAGCTGAAGGGATGGATGTTGGCACTGCGGGGGCATCACTTGGCAGCAGTGCCCAGAATGAATCCGATAATCCTACAAGTGGTTTTTTCGGCTTGAAACATTTCCTGCAGTGTTGGAGAGCCGGATTTGGCCATACTCCACTGGTGGCCTTTGGTAGGAAGTC
The DNA here is from genome assembly GCA_004026585.1 of Noctilio leporinus. Taxonomy (NCBI): domain Eukaryota; kingdom Metazoa; phylum Chordata; class Mammalia; order Chiroptera; family Noctilionidae; genus Noctilio; species Noctilio leporinus. The sequence continues at coordinate 36,745 of PVIW01002278.1, read as the reverse complement.
ACCACATACCGGCTGAGAGGGATGGAGACACCCTTCAGGAAACCTGCTGCTTTTTCCTTTCTTGGGCATTTTTCCAAAATACTTTACCGACCTTTTCCTCCGCGGAGGTGAGCTCAAGGCCTTGGTGGTAGAAGGAAAGCCCTTTGTGGCTAGCCCAGAGTAAGTCGATGCGGCTGAGAGATCTTAGCGTCCAGAAACAGGAGGTTCTAGTTGGGAAGATTTTTCTTTTCCAGGAAACCAGAAATAAGCCAATGGAAACAGTACCTTTTCTGAAAGGGAATGGAGGAAACTTCATTTTTCTGGGGACTTAAACATTGTCACTCTTGTACTCCGGGGCCTCTTCTTCTTCTTGCTCAGTACCTTGGGGCTGTGGCCTGAGTCTTTAGTTATTGGAAACAGATCCTTGCTGGGCAGATTCTCTGGAAATTTAAATTCTCTGCATTGGGTCTTCCTTGTCAAGGATCATTGAGGCTGCCTTACCTATGCCATTAGGGTTGTTGGGAGAATGTGAAGGAGATTTATGCACCTTCTAGAGATTTGTGAAGTACGGAGTGATTCCGAGGTTATTGTTATCTGTAACAGCGCCGACAGTTCTAGTGCCTTCTCACTGTTTCCTCCTGGTCTGCTGAGATGAGATACAGGTGGGTCCCAAGTGAATTGGAAGTTCCTGACCCAGCCTTTGCAGACTTACCCTTTTAGGATAGTACCAATTTAGATTTATTTACTCTGGCCAGAAATGGGGAGACAGGGTAATTAGTTAGTCTCCTTGTTGTTAATGCATGCCAGTTTCAAAGAGTATGAGATCTTTAAGTCTATTTGTTACCCAGGTCTTTCTCCGTCTGGTTGGTTTAATAGCATTACAACACTAGACGGGAATATTGATGTGACATGTATCTGCCCTATACCAGGTATATTCTACTGCAAAATGCCCTGGTGTTGAGTGGTTTTTTTTTTTTTTTTTTTTAAGATTTTATTTAATTATTTATAGAAAGGGGGGAAGAGAGAGAGGCAGAGAGGGAGAGAGACATCAATGTATGGTTGCTTTTCACCTGCCTCCAGCCACAGACCTGACTGGAGACCTGGTCTGCAACCCTGTTATGTGCCCTGGCTGGGGAATCGAACCTGCAACCTTTGGGTTCGCAGGCCGGCACCTTATCCACTGTGCTACCAGCCAGGGCCTGTATTTTTTACAATACAGTGACATGATGGCAAACCTATACTGGAACTCAACCTTTAGTTTGTGTATATGTTTCATTGGTTGCAATTTTTGGAAATGGCAGCGGGCAGGTTTCTTAGTTTGAGCTTTCTCCACACCTTGGCATTTCAAGCGTATCTTGGCACTTACCTTGATAATGAGTTCTACCTTTTTATAACACATGAGTTCTTGGCCCAAGAGAGGTGAAGATTGCCAACATTTGTCAGTGGGGTGGGGAGAGTTCATGGGCAGGGTGAATTTCTGCCTCATACCCTGTTTTCCATGCAGGGTGATTGATTCGCTTGTCTTTATAAAGAATACATAATCATTGTTCTTATCCTCCCCCATCAAGCTCTCTTTCTTTTGAAACTACACAGAGGTTTTAATAGAAACCTCTGAATTTTAGGACAAAAGACACATACAGTATTAATAGCTAACACATATTGACTGGCTGTTCTCTGCCAGGTACTTTGCTGAGTAATTTATATGCCCTGTCTCATTTGCAGCTTATAACAATCTAGAGAGGAATGTACTGTGATCTCTACCTACTAAAATATTTCCATTTTATAGATGAGGAAACTGAGAGTCAAGAATCAACAACCTGCCGAAGGTCACAAAGCTTGTAAATACTGAAGTCAGAATTTGAATTCAGGAATTCTGACCTGAGAGCTGAGACTATTGCACCTTATTCCTTTCTGTCAAAGCCAGTTTACTTGTAAAAAATTTTTGAGAGAAACATTGATTTGTTGTTCAGTTATTTATGCATTCATTGGCTGCTTCTTGAAAATGCCTGGCCAGGGATCAAGCCCACAACCTTGGTTTATTGGGATGATGCTCTAACCAAATGAGCTACCAAGCCAGGCCCAAAGGCCATTTTTGAGATCCCAGTAGTGCTTGTAGAGGACTCAGCACTTTTGTCTCTGTCCTGGGGTCCCAGGTTCTGTTTTAAGACAGAAGGAAAGAGTGATGAAGAAATTGGCTTTAGTGTGCAGATAGACATCTGCTATCTAAAAGTCAGTGATGAAGAGGCTTTTAAAATTGTTATTTGGCAAATTGAGTATGGAGAATGGATTTTTGTTTAGGATAATATAGTGTATCTTACAGGCATAATAAGTAGATTTTTTCAAAAAAATTTGCAAGTGTTTATTAAAACTGGGGACAGTGAAACAAAGGAAGGGCTTAGGGTAGACAAAGCAACAGGAGACCCTAGGCGGTGCTCTGCTTTGGCTCCGTAGAAACATAGGAAAGAAATGAGCCAAGGTAGGGTTGCCTTTAGCTCACTGAAAAGTCAGAGAAAGGTTCAGGGGGTTAGCCTGGGATGTGCTTCCTGCTGCTCCCTTGGTTGCAAGTCTAATGGGGACCCTTAAGATGTAGGAGAGAAAAGTAAAGATGCACACCTGAGAGGGAAGAAAGGCATGGGCCTCCTTCAGAGAGAGCTTGCTACATAGGTGGAATTTGTTTAGAATGGCTTAGATATAGTTTTTAGAGGCTTAGAGATAAAATAGACCTGGGATTTTCAGCCTTTTCTAGTGAACCTATTTTTAACTTGGGTGTTCAGTTTCTGCTGCAGAATATGGATGTGTCCATAATATGGGAGTGCCCTTGGCTGTGCTTCAGTTCCATTGAGCAGGGCTTGGTCATGTCTATGGGTCATACTCTGTTAGGTGGGACTTCAAGGTATATCCCTTGGGAAGGCTTTGCAATCATTGATCCACTCCTTTCTTTCTCTTGGAACCATGAGGTGTTATTAGACCTTTACCAGTCATCAAACCTGGGTACGAGTGAGCTGGGAGAGTAGTTGCAAGCTTGAGCTCTGGAGCCTGGAGTTGAATCATACCTGACATTTACTACTTAATGCAACTTTGCGCAAGTTGAACTTATCTGCCTGTTTCTCATGTGTGAAAGAGGGAAAGTAGTAATACATTACAGAGTCATTAGGAGGATTAAATGAGTTTTACTGCATTAAATGTTTAAGAATGGGGCTGGCTTTTTTTTTAATTTTAAGATTTTATTCATTATTTCTTTTTTAAAATATTTTATTCATTACCTTCAGAGAGGAGGGCAGAGAGGGAGGAAGAAAGGGAGAGCAACATCAACTTATGGTTGCCTTTCACCTGCCTCCAGCCATGGACCTGGCTGGAGACTTGGCTTGTAACCTGGTTATGTGCCCTGTCTGGGAATCAAACCAGAGACCTTTAGGTTCACAGGCCAGTGCCTATCTGCTGAGCCACCAACCAGGGCAGTGCTGGTATTAAATATCCAATAAGTATTAGATATGTTAATGTTGTGAACATAACTATGAGGTTGGGAGGGAGGGATTGAAACAAAATGGAAAATTTCTCAGCTTTGAGAGGGTTTCAGAATGCATGGTTAGTAAGCATGCTAGAACAGCATGGGTTAGGGCCCTGATTCATGCATGGGGCTTGGTTGGGCAGCATCCTACAATTTGAAAGGTCCCTGGTTCGGTTCAGGGCACATGCCTGGGTTTCTGATTTGGATATGTGGCCTAAGCACATGCAAGAGGCAGCTGATTGATGTTTCTCTCCCTTTCTTTTTTATTTTAAGATTTTTAATTTAATTTATTTTTTATTTATTACTTTCAGAGAGAGGGGAAGGGAGAGAGCCATCAATGTATGGTTGCCTTTCACCTGCCTCCAGCTACGTATTTGGCTGGAGACCTGGCATGCAAATTAGTTATGTTGCCCTGGCTGGGAATCGAACCAGAGACCTTTGGGTTCGCAGGCTGACGCCTTATCTATTGTGCCACCAGCCAGGGCTTCTGTCCCTTTCTTTGTCCTTTGTCCTCTCTAAATCTTTAAATTAAATAGAAAACAAAAAAACAAAAAAACCTCTGCCTAGTATGACTCAGTGGACTGAGTGGTGTTGGCCTGCGAACAGAAAGGCTGCAGTTTGATCCCTGGTTGAGGTGCACGCCTGGGTTGCAGGCCAGGTCCCTGGTTAGGGCCCTGTGGGAGGCAACTGATGTTTCTTTCACCAAAGGATGTATCTCTTTCTCTTCCTCCCTTCTCCACTCTAAAAATGAATAAAATTTGAAAACAAAAAGGAAAAAAAAATACCCAGCCTGTCTTAGGGAGAAATTGCTGGGGTGGACGGGTGGGGTGCACCAAGAGATGTAAAAGGACCTTGGATCCAGTACATGGAAATAAGATGGCACCTATTACATGCCCAACCAAAAGCTGCCCACCTGTTGCTGTAGTGGGTGAGGGCAACATAAAGCTTACCTCATTTTGAGGATTGGGGCAGGCGGAACCTAGGGTGGTAATTGTGCTGCTAAGGTCACTTACCTGGAGATCCTGTGAGACTGCCGATTGCTCATTGCCACCTCTTTGTACCTCAGCATCTGTTTCATGTGTTTATCCCATCTTCGCAAGTCCTCAAACCTGGTCCTCAAGTTTTACTCCTCAGTATCCCTTCATTCAGTGGTTCTGGAAAAGTTCTTCATTGACTTACATCTACACTCAAAAAAGATTCCATGGTTAAAAAAAAAAAAAAAATAGGCGTATTTGTTGCAGGACTTCTCCAAGCCTTTACTATGCTCATGTGAAAATACAAGCCTCCAAGAGAAGCAGGTATTGAATACTGTGTTTTTACATACTTATTTGACCACAGAACTTTTTTGAGAAGCAGCTTGATATTCTGTGGAGTCTTCTCTTGGGAGCAGTCAGCAGAATTTATCAAACCTAATCAGTCTGAATCTAGAAAGTACCACACTAATATCCACTGTTTATAGAAAGCTGTTTGCTTAGGAGACCATGTATCTTGACGCTTTTTCAGGATGCCCTCACAAGTGATAGTCAATGGTCTTTTTAGCCCTTTGTATTGGATAGGCAGTGGGGAGTGTTTAAACCTCTATAAATAGCATAGGCAGAGGAGAAGGGAAAGGTGAATGGAAATTAAGGGGAGGGGGAAAGGGAGGTTCTCTGAGAACCAAAAGAGGCTGGTGATGGGATCTCTCCAGTAGTATGCATGACAAAAGTGACTTGGCCTGTTTTAACCCACAGAGCTCTTAGGTGTTGTTCATAAAGCTTTCAGGGAGTGATATGGTAAAAACTGATGTAACGTGAGGGCTAAAATGCTTAAACACAGTAAGACGGGCACATACGGAAACTAAATAACTGCTTGCCTTGATTTCTGAACGTGTTACTTTAACTACATGTTCAGAGCCCTGCCTTGTGGCTCAGTGGATAGGTGCTGGCCTGCGATCCCAAAGGTCACTGATTTGATTCCCAGCCGGGGCACAGAACCAGGTTGCAAGCCAGGTCCGTAGCTGGCGACAGGTGATGTTTCTCTCAGTTTTTTTCTCCCTCCCTGCCCTTCTCTCTAAAAATAATAAAATCTTTACAAACAAACAAAAAACTGCACATTCAGAATCCAGCAGAAGTTTGATACAGGACAAGTCAGTGAGGTTTTCTAAGTCCCTGCAGTGAGAACCCTGTCATTGGTTCTGTTCTCTAGGCTGACCGACTACCTCCTTGCTTTCCTTCCCTTCTGTTTGCTGCCTTTGGCTGTTTTTGGTTGGAAGGAGATGAACTAAGGAAAAGGAACTGGAACACAGTTGTGAAGTTTGGGCTAATCAGTAACTTGTGTATGTTCTTTTCCCGTCCTCTCCCTTCTGGAGCTTGAGTACCCTGTATATCTAACTGCTCCAGTAGTATACAAAACCAGGTATTTCTCTGTGGAATTACTATAGTACCATCAGAATAGGTAAAGAATTTGTAGGTAATGTGGAGGGTTTTCCTTGGTGTTTAAACTTGTATTTCTGTGACTGTTGGGATTGCCAAGCTGGGAGGAAAATAGTGGGCCCAGTTTTACACCATGAAGCATTTGAACAAGAAATGAATTTGGGGAAAAAAATAAAATTGAACCATCTTTCTACCTTTATGACAGATAAATTTCCAGTTTTTCGTTTCAGAATTCTCACACTGATCTTTGTACGGAACGTGGCTTAGTGGTTCTATTTGTTCTTCTAAATTGCCCCCCAAAATAAATAAATAAAATTTTACTTGGACTAGTACAGTAATGGAGCCATAACTGAATGACAGGAAGTGGTTGCCTTCTAAGAATTAAAAGAGTACCCTGCAAATGTTTAGGGATGGTCAGATCTGCTATTTCATTGTGATTTTGTTGTATTTAAGAATACTTGTTGCTACTTTTTTTTTTTGGTGAGAACACATTTCTAGTTGAAAGTGAAAGCTGGGGGCTAGAGCAGAATGATGTCTTCCAAAAACATGCTGCTTTGCTTCTAGCTCACCAACCACACTTCGTATGCTTTTGTATTCCTGACTATGCTGTGAGCTCCAAGCTGGGAACAGATTTTCATTTAACTTTCCCTTGCTTTAAAGTTGTATCCATAAGAATAATACCGAACACTTTCTGACATTCACTGTCTGCCAACCACTGTCCCAAAAAGGCAACTAGTGAAAACCATTTAGCTCTTGGCATGTAATTGGGTAAATCCTAGCAAGGGAGCTTTTCTCCCCAGGTGTTAAAAGGGCCATTTTTCTAAACCTTGGGCTCTCCATTGATGTGAGGGTTCTCCCTACCACTCTGCCCAGAGACTTTCTTGATCCATCAGTGCTAAGCAGGTCTCCTTGGAGCTCAAAACAGACTATGTTATAGTTCAGCTAGCCTGAAGAATGACTGAACCAGCCATAGGCAAGGTGGCTGTGCATCTTCTTGCCTTCCAAACTTGAATACCAATAATTCCTCATTGGTGATCTACTTTAGTGATGAGAAAGTCCAGAGTATAGCACCTCCATGCTCTTGTATGGTCATAACCCAAATCATGTCTCCAGTCCTGTACTTGGAACTATTGGGGTTATGTTCTGCTGGTTCCTAAGTGTTTGCCATAGATGGACAGTCCTGGGCCTGGGCATCTATTTCATCATCTTGAGCTAGAGAAACAGCCAGTGTTACTAAGTGTGGGCTATTAACTTGTTTTAGCCTACAGCTGTGAATCCACAGATAGACTTTTGTAATTTAAGAAATGTGCAGCTCTCCTTTAAATTATGTCTTGGTCTCATCTTTCATTTGGGTGAAAAGAGAAGGCACTCATTAGTACTGATTCTGTACTGAGGACTTCTGGTTAACTTCCAAAGCCTGTCTTTTTACCTCTCCCCAGTAGAGGGTTTTAATAGTTTTCCTGGTCATTCAGGAAAAATTTTTTCCAACATTGAACAAAGTAATTGGGTCTCATGTTTTTTAAAGTGGTAAATTAATTTAGATATCTGGACTACCACAGTGTTTCTGTTTCACAGCATTAATTGCTATGGTTTTTAGACAGGCAGACCAGGGTCAGTGCAAGTGGAGAGGGTAAATTGGCTATTTTCTCCTAAAAAGACTTGGAAACAAGTAACCTTTACAAAAGAAGTACAAATACTCAATGTGAAAAACAACTAAAGATGATATTTCAAAAGATAACATTTCTTAATAAATTGACAGTGATTTTTTTTTTTTAAGATTTTATTTCATCATTTCTAGAAAGAGGGGAAGGGAGAGAGGCAGAGAGGGAGAGAGACATCAATGTATGGCTGCTTTTCACCTGCCTCCAGCCACAGATCTGACTGGAGACCTGGTTTGCAACCTTGTTATGTGCCCTGGCTGGGGAATCGAACCTGCGACCTCTGGGTTCACAGGGACAGTGATTTTTAAAATGCTGTTTTGGTAAGGACATGGGGGAAATGGGAACTTATAAACCACTGATGGGAGCTTGAAAGTATATAAACTTTATTTTTCTTTTTTTTTTTTTTTTTTTTAGATTTTCTTTATTATTTTCAGAGAGAAGGGTGGAGAGGGAGGAAGAAAGGGAGAGAACCATCAGTGTATGGTTGTCTTTCACCTGCCCCCAGATACAGACCTGGCTAGAGACCTGGCTTGCAACCTGGTTATGTGCCCTGACTGGGGAATCAAACCAGCAACCCTTGGGTTTGCAGGTTAGTGCCAATCCACTGAGCCACACCAGCCAGGGCAGTATTCAAACATTCCTCTTTCTTTCTTTTTTTTTTTTTTTTTAAAGATTTTATTTTTAGAGAGAGGGGAAAGGAGGGAGGGAGAGAGACATCTATGTATGGTTGTCCTTCACCTGGCTGGAGTCCTGGTTATGTGCCCTGGCTGGGGAATCGAACCAGTGACCTTTGGGTTCTCAGGCTGGTGCCTTATCCACTGTGCTACCAGCCAGGGCAGTATACAGATTTTTTGAAGGACCCTTTGGCAACATAACTCTTAATGTTCTGCAGTTGCATTTCAGGTTTATCCTAAGAAAATAGTAACAAATACTCATAAATGGGTAAGGATAAAAATGCTTTTAACAGCATCTTATACACTAATGAAAAGTTGAGAATACTTTATAGCCATTAAAAGGCAATGTTATGGGCCCTGGCTATAGCACAGTGGATAAGGCACTGGCCTGCGAACCCAAAGGTCGCTGGTTCAATTTCCCAGCCAGGGCACCATAACCAGGTTGCAAGCCAGGCCTGTAGCTGGAGGCAGGTGAAAGGCAGGCAACCATACATTGATGTCTCTCTCCTTCTCTGCCTCTTTTCCTTCCCCCTCTCTAAAAATAATAAATCTTTAAAAAAAAAAAGTCAGTGTTCTTGCCCTGGCCGGTGTGGCTCAGTGGGCTGAGCACTGGCCTGTGAACCAAAAGGTCACTGGTTCGATTTCCAGTCAAAGCAGGTGCCTGGGTTTTTGGGCCAGGTCCTCAGTTGGGGGCACATGAGAGGCAACTACACCTTGATGTTTCTCTCCCTTTCCCCCTCCCTTTCCCTCTGTCTAAAAAAATTAATCTTTTTTAATGAAGTTACTGCTCTTGAAGAATATGGGAAATTATAAAAAATCAAGAAATAATCTTTTTTTTTTTTTAATTTTATTCTTGTATTACATCCATCCCTTTTTTGCTCCCCTCTGTCCCCCTCCCCACCCACCCATTCCCCCCAAAGTCAATCCCACCTGTTGTCCATGTCCATGGTTCCTTTATACTAGGTTCTTGTCTAAGCTGCTCCCCTTCTTTACCTCTGCCTCCCCCCTCCCCCCAACCCCTTTCCCCCTGACCACTGCAGGCCTATTCTTTGTATTCATACACTTGGTTCTGTTTTGCTTGTTGTTAGTTTTGCTCATTATTGTCCCGTAATGGGTGAGATCAAGAAATAATCTTCTATAGTGCTATTATCAAAAAACCAAAAGGTAAAGAATCCAATAAAAGATGATTGTTTTGGGTGCTTAACAGAGTGCAAGTTTATATTCCTCATTAGAACTTTATTATTTGAATTGATATGTGTTCATTAATCTTCAATTCTAGAAATCAGAATATAGAAAGGGAGCTGGAGTATACTCCGTGTTTAGGGCCATACACATCTCTGCCTCATGAGAATTTTAAGCATTCCTAATATATCCTTTGCCTGGGATCCTCAGTGTGTCACAAGAGGTTGAGGATTTAAAATTTCTTTATATTTTTCCCCAAGCATCTTTGTTGACCTTTGTGTGTGTATGAGAGAGACACGTTGCTTCTAAAGGAATAATCCAGTTTCCATGTTTTATTTAAGTGAAGGCCTTAGGAATTGATCTTTAAACAGGCAGTTTTTTAGTTTTTGTTTAGGCTCCTCAGGATTTTGCTTTTGCCTAATTAAGCTTTTTAAATTTTTTTAAATTAAAATATTTTATTTATTATTTCCAGAGAGAGGGGAAGGAAGAGAGGGAGAGAAGCATCAATGTATGATTTCCTTTCACCTGCCTCCAGCTACAGACGTGGCTGGAGACTTGGCGTGCAATCTGGTTTTGTGCCCTGGCTGGGAAAAAATTTGTTATTTTTTTTATTTTGCTGTCATAAATTAACTTGGTATCAACAATCAGTCTTAAAACTTTTTCTTTAGAATTGTAAAATATATTCTAGATATAAAGAGAATGAATGTTTGAGCCTAGTATAAATAGTAAGTTCTTCCCACCTCTTCCTGGAATAGCTGTTGGGACCTATGAAAAAGGGGAGCTTGCTACATTTCCTGAGGTTGAAAGGAAGATTGCAACAAAACCTAGAACCTTACAAGTTGCTGTGTAAATGGGATAGCAACAAAACAATTTGGGGGAATGAACAGTCTCCATGTTATTGTCTTTAATCAGTGTGAAAGCATGTCCTGAGTGGCATGGTCTATCATAGCCTCCTGTTCCATCTCTTGGTGCAGGTGGTGATGGGTATCTTTCTTACCAGGGAACGTTTCAGCTACAAAATATGACTTGTTTACTATGAAGAGAAGGGGTTATTTTTAAACAGTATTTTTTTCCTAATTAAATATTGGCTAATGGGGGTTTGCTTAAAACCTTTTTTTTTTTTTAAATCACCAGTGGAATTCATCTTTAAATAATACCCTGCTCTATTTTTTTCCAGGGGTGAGTCCCTCCAGACTCCGAATAGGAGATCAAGAGTTTGATTCGTTGCCTGCTTTACTGGAATTCTACAAAATACACTATTTGGACACTACAACATTGATAGAACCAGTTTCCAGATCCAGGCAGGGTAGTGGAGTGATTCTCAGGCAGGAAGAGGCAGAGTATGTGCGAGCCCTCTTTGACTTTAATGGGAATGATGAAGAAGATCTTCCCTTTAAGAAAGGAGACATCCTGAGAATCCGGGATAAGCCTGAAGAGCAGTGGTGGAATGCAGAGGACAGCGAAGGCAAGAGGGGGATGATTCCAGTCCCTTACGTGGAGAAGTATAGACCTGCCTCCGCCTCAGTATCGGCTATGATTGGAGGTAACCAGGAGGGTTCCCACCCACAGCCACTGGGTGGGCCGGAGCCTGGGCCCTATGCCCAACCCAGCGTCAACACTCCGCTCCCTAACCTCCAGAATGGGCCCATTTATGCCAGGGTAATCCAGAAGCGAGTCCCTAATGCCTACGACAAGACAGCCTTGGCTTTGGAGGTACATAATGTGCAAAATATAGAAAGAAGAGATCTGCTACATGGTCTCCCTTTCAGGCCTCTTACAGTTTTGTAGGAATGCTGAATACAAGCACCGGCATTGTGATGTTGTAGATGTTGAACCATTAAGTACTGATTTTGGCATTTAAAGTTGGGTTTTCTTCTTTTATAGAAAACCTATTTTGGAATGAGTAAGCTTAAAACTGTATAACTAAATGTTCTGATTGATCTACTAAACATACTTTGACTACTTTAACACCACCTGAATTCACAGGAATTAACTTAAAATATTTTAAATCTACATTCTAATCTGTTTCTTTTCAGTTTATCGTTGTCTGAAATAAGGTGGGCTCTCAAAGATTTGAGTATAATAAATGGTTCCTAGCACTAAGTTTCCCACAGAAACTTAATGCTTTTACGTTTAGGGCATGGGGTTTCTTACTGTTGATTGATGGTGTTCAAGTAAGAATTCAGGAGGAAAAGTAAAGCCTTGTACAAGTGTGAAGAGATAAATTTCTAAAAATAGTAATTCCAAGGAGCAGAAGGTTTACTAGGTCTTTGTTATTTTTAATGTATTTTGCAGATAAGAAAGCCAGTTCCTCCTGAGGAATAAATTATTGTCTTTTACTCATAAATAGTTATCCTTTGTAGTCTGTATCCTCTGGTCAGCAATTGCATTGTGTTTACTCCTTTATTTCTCTTTAGCATTCACAGCTTTGGCTTTCTCCTTCTATCTTTCCCTTCCTCTCTCCCTTCTTCCTCTTCCTCTTTCTGAGTTATGCAGAGCTGGTAGTTCAGCATAAAAATTTGTACAATGATGGCATGCCATCCCATCTTTCAGAGGAGATCGGGCAGGTCAGGGTAGTATCCCATCTTTCAGAGCCTACTGATACTGTAACTTGAGTGTAATTAAGTAGTTTTCTGAGCATAGGCTGAAGTATGTCTGCACAGATTAGCTGAGAAGGTGAAACATTTTTTATTCTTGAAAGATTTTATTTTTATGGAGAGGGGAATGGAGGGAAAGAAACATCAATATGTGGTTGGCTCTTGGGTGCCCCCAACTGGGGACCTGGCCTGCAACCCAGGCATGGCCCTGACTGGGAATTGAACCAGCAACCCTTTGGTTCTTAGACCAGTACTCAATCCACTAAGCCACACTAGTCAGGGCCAAACATGTGTTCTTGCAAACTGAACTGTTCTTTGCATGTTGTTTTCTTTGGTCATGTTCATACACTGAGAAGGAAGAGCTGCCCTTTAAGTTGGAGTGTTAGCCCACAGAATAAGCTAGAATTTATTTGAACCAGTCATTGCTATTACTGGATTTGAAATTTTTCTTTTACATTCTCAATAGTGGATGCAAAGGAGGATTGGTGGCCTTTTACAGGTTTGACTGGGAAATGTAGGTTTTTTTTTTTTTTTTTTTTTTTTTTAAGGTTTAAATTTTTTTAAAGATTTTATTTCATTATTTTTTTAGAGGGGAAGGGAGAGAGGCAGAGAGGGAGAAAGACATCAGTGTATGGTTGCATTTCACCTGCCTCCAGCCACAGACCTGACTGGAGACCTGGTTTGCAACCTGGTTATGTGCCCTGGCTGGGGAATCGAACCTGCGACCTTTGGGTTCGCAGGCCGGCACCTTAACCACTGTGCTACCAGCCAGGGCTAAAATGTAGGTTTTTGAAGAGTGTATTCTTTGAGATCATGTTGTGACTTAAAAGTATCATTTTTCCTTTGAAGAAAAAGGAAATGTAAGGAAAAAGTCCAGGCCACTTTTTCCCACTTAGAGTTTGGAGGATAAAGAAAAGTAGTTTCTAGACTTGTCCTCTTTAAAAATTTTTAATTAGACTCGTCTTTTTATATAAGATTCAGATAATGGCACCATCCAACACAGTGCTACGAACATGGCAGATGTGATTCTTGACATTCATTGCAGACCTTGTTAGCATTGGGCTGGAGTGCGAAAATAGCATTTGTAGAACAAGACAGCTAACACCAGGAGAGAACGGATAACCACATTACTTTCACTTCCATTTGCATTTTCTTTCTGAAGGGGAATTGATTTTAATGATGCCTCCTTGGTTAGAGGTTTTAGTACTTGAAAGTGGCTGAGCTGTTCTCTGCTGTGAACTATAAATTTTGTGAAATAAAAATTAGTAGTAAATAAGTGTATGATTCCAGTAAGTTTTCTTTTTTGGTTTTGAGCCACATATGTTGATTGCTGAAGAGGGCTTCTTTTAAGTTAGAACAAATACTCCAAGTAATAGTTTTAAAACATCTTATGTGATTTAAAACATGGTATTAGGTTACCATCAAAGAACTGTATGGCTGGAAAAGACCTTAGATATTCTTATTATATTAAAAAAAACCCTGATGTTTTTAGACAGATTGAATGGATTGTTCAAACTAGCTACAGGGTGGAGATGATGAACCCAGGTCTGATTTGGTACCTTTTCTACCATACAAAGTTCAGTCTGTAATTATTTTTGGTTTATAACAGTGCTGCTGCCCACAGTGCAGGTTTGTTTGTTTTTAAACTTTTATTGATTTTTTAGAGAGCAGGGAAGGGAGGGAGAAAGAGAGGGAGGCAAACATCAAAGTGTGGTTGCCTCTCACATGCCCCCAACTGGGGACCTGGTCCAAAACCCAGGCATATACCCTGACTGGGAATTGAATCCACAACTCTTTGGTTTGCAGGCTGGCACTCAGTCCACTGAGTCACGCCACCCAGGGCTCAATGCAGGTTTTACATGGGTTTACTGACAGCATATTCTCAGTTGTACTATCTATACAGAGAAGCACAGTTCTACTTTCCCATTTCTGATTTTTCTTTTCTTTTTTTTTTAAAGATTTTATTCATCATTTTTAGAGAGAGGGGAAGGGAGGGAGAAAGAAAGGGAGAGAAACATCAGTGTATGGTTGCCTTTCACCTGCCTCCAGCTAGAGACCTGGCTGGAAACCTGGCTGGAGACCTGGCCCGCAACCCAGGTATGTGCCCTGACTGGGAATTGAACCAGTGATGCTTGGGTTCACAGGCTGACGTTCAATCCACTGAACTACACCAGCCAGGGCCCATTTCTGAGTTTTCATAGGAGCTATGCCTAGTCCCTATTGGGATGAGCCTGGAAGATAAGATTAGGAGACTGGCTTTCTGAACTTTGAACTCTGGTTAAAAAAAGACAACAACAACAAAAACATTTATTGTGGCCCTGGCTCATGGCACAGTGAATAAGGCACTGGCCTGTGAACCCAAAGGTTGCTGGTTCGATTCCCAGCCATGGCACATAACCAGGTTGCAACCAGGTCTCCAGCCAGGTTTGTAGCTGGAGGCAGGTGAAAGGCAACCATACATTGATGTCTCTCTCTCTCCCTTTCTGCCTCTATCCTTTTCCCCTCTCTCTAAAAATAATAAATAAAATCTTAAAAAGATAAAAAAACATTTATTGTTATATTTGATCTACTATAAACCCAGATCTGTGGACCAGCAAGGTACATTTTAGTGGAATTTTACACTTAATTTGAAATATTTTAAAATTATAATTGACATTAATACATACTTGAAATTGAGTCTTTAGAATCATTCCATTTTATGTATGTATGCATATATTTTTCTGGAGGGGTTAATTTTTCTTTCCTTTTAAAAAAGAAATTAGCCCTGAGTAGTGTGGCTCAGTGGGTTGAGCGTTGGCCTGCAAATCAAAGGGTAGCCAGTTCGATTCCCAGTCAGGGTATATGCCTGGGTTGTGGGCCAGGTTCCCTGTTGGGGATGAACCAGAGGCAACCACACATTGATGTTTCTGTCTGTCTTCTTTGGTTCCCGCTCCCCCACCCCCCCACCCCAATCTTTAAAAAAAAAAAAAAATTAGCCCTGGCTGATGTGGCTCCCTGTGTTTGGTTCTAGTCAGGGCACATACCTGGGTTGTAGGGGCCTGGTCCCCTGCTGGGATGGAAGTGAGAGACAACTGACCGTTTCTTTCATACATTGAAGTTTCTCTCCCTTTCTCCCTTCTTTCCTCTCTCTCCAAAATAAGCAAATAAAATCTTTAAAATATATAATTGACATATAAATGGAGTCATTCATTCTGTTTTAGAATTGGACAGGATCTTAGAGATAATTCATGTCCTGAGAGTTTCCAGGAGGTGCCTGGGGAGAGGGAGAAACTGAGAATGAAAGGCTCTGGGTTCCCTCTCTTGCTTAACTGAAGTAACTCTTTTATTTTTATTTCTTTAACATCCTTTTTTATTTATTTATTTTTTCATTATTAAACATTTAAAAATTATTTATTTATTTTTAGAGAGCGGGGAAGGGAGAGAGAGAGGGAGAGAAACCTTGATGTATGGTTGCCTTTCACCTGCCTCCAACTACAAACCTGGCTGGAGACCTGGTTTGCAGCCTGGTTACGTGCCCTGGCTGGGGAATCAAACCAGCGACCTTTGGGTTCACAGGCAAGGTTTTATTTATTTTTAGAGAGCGGAGAAGGGAGGGAGGCAGAGAGGGAGAGAAACATCGATGTATGGTTGCCTTTCACCTGCCTCTTATTTTTTAAAAGATTTATTTATTATTTCCAGAGAGAAGGGTAGGAAGGGAGAAAGAAGGAGGGAGAAACCTCAATGTGTGGTTGCATTTTACCTTCCTCCAGCTGGGGACTTGGCTGGAGACCTGGCTTGCAACCTGTTTATGTGCCCTGACTGGGAATTGAACCAGCCAAATTTGGGTTCACAGGCTGGTGCCTCGTCCATTGTGTCACCAGCTAGGGCTTCATTGGTTGATTCTTGTATGTGCCCTGACTGGGGATGGAACCTGCAATCTTTGTGTATAGGGATGACACTCTAATCAACTGAGCTACCAGCCATGGCAGTAACTTTGTTTTTAACTGTGTTATATGCTAGGGTCTAATATGTGTGTGTGTGTTTGTGTGTGTGTGTGTGTGTGTGTGTGTGTATATATATATATATAATTTTTTATTTAATTTATTTTTTAAAGAGAGGGGAAGGGAGGGAGGAGAAAAAGGAAGCAAAACATCAGTTGATTGCCTTTCACACGCCCCCTACTGGGGACCTGGTTTGCAACTCGGGCATGTGTCCTAATCAGGAATATTAACTGGGGACCTAACATTTCGTTGCTCAAAGCCCAAGTCAGAGCTAAGGTTGGTTTGTTTGTTTGTTTAAAATTTTTATTTCATTATTTTTAGAAAGAGGGAAGGGAGAGAAGCAGAGAGGGAGACAGACATCAATGTATGGTTGCGTTTCACCTGCCTCCAGCCACAGACCTGACTGGAGACCTGGTTTGCAACCTGGTTATGTGCCCTGGCTGGGGAATCGAACCTGAGACCTTTGGGTTCGCAGGCCGGCGCCTTATCCACTGTGCTACCAGCCAGGGCTTGTTTTTTTTGTTTTTTGTTTTTTGTTTTTTAAACAAACTGACCTGATTTATCTGGGTTTAAGGTGCATGTCATCTTGTGTGAGAAATGAAGCAATCATTCATGGAAATAGGAATCTGTTAGGATTAGAAGGCTCCTTTGAGGGAGTGGCTAGACTTTTTTTTTTTTTTTTTAAATTATTTCCAGAGTGGGGAGGGGAGAGAGGCAAAGAGGGAGAGAGACATCTTGTATGGTTGCCTTTCACCTGCCTCCAGCCATGGACCTAGCTGGAGACTTGGCTTGCAACCTTGGTTATGTGCCCTGGCTGGGGAATCGCACCAGCGACCTTTGGGTTCGCAGGTGCCTTATCCACTGTGCTACTAGCCAGGGCTAGACTTTCTCTATCAGAAGCAAAAAAAATTTTTTTGTCAAACAAACAAAATTTACTTTTAGAGAGAGGGGAAGGGAGAGAGAGAGAGGAGAGAAACAGCAACACGCAAAAGATAGATCAACCCTGGCTGGTAGCACAGTGGATAAGGTGCCGGCCTACAAACCCAAAGGTCGCAGGTTCGATTCCCCAGCCAGGGCACATAACCAGGTTGCAAACCAGGTCTCCAGTCAGGTCTGTGGCTGGAGGCAGGTGAAACGCAACCATACATTGATGTCTCTTTCCTTCTCTGCCTCTCTCCCTTCCCCTCTTTCTAAAATAATGAAATAAAAAATCTTTAAAAAAAAAGATCAGTTGCTCCTCATTCAGTTACCTTTTTCACTCATCTCCTGCTGGTGACCTGGCCTACAATCTAGGCATGTGTCCTGACTGATAATCAAATTGGTGACCCTTCAGTTTGCATGCTGGACAGAGTTCAATCCATTGAGCCACACCAAGCCAGGGCTGAACCTGTTCTTCATGGTACAGATAGGGAAGTTATAAAGTGCTTTGGGTCCCTGGTTATGTGTAGCAGTGATTATATCAACTCTACCTCTACCTACATGGAACTCTGTGAAATATAGTTTAAGACCTTTTAACCTGTGTATGGAAAATAGGAATAAAGACCCCAATATCCCCTTTGTTAACAAAAAAAAATGAGTTTGGTAGGTATAAAACTATGTCCTTGCTGTGTCCAGTTTGTCTTTTTCTGGTATTGCAGGTCTAGATGTTTGTATTGTTCATTAAGACAGGTGTCTACTGTCCCTCTTCCTTCCATCCTGTTTGGACATCGTCATTTGAAATCATAGAATCTTAGTGGGAAGAGATTTTGAAAGCAACTAATCCAGCCTCTTTAGACATGGAAGGCAGGCCCCCTGGTATCTTTGTAACTGGTTTATTTTTATTTTTAGAGTGAGGGGGGAAAGGAAGGAGAAAAAGAATGAGAGAGATACCAGTTGGTTGCTTCTTGCATGCTTCCAACTGTGCACTTAGCTCACAACCCAGGCATGTGCCCTGACTAGAAATCAAACTGGTGACCTTTAGGTCCACAGATTGGCACTCTATCCACTGAGCTACACCGCCAGGGCATAGATGTGTTTGTTTGTTTTAGTTTTGTTTTAAGATTTTATTTTCTAGAGAGAGTGGATGGGAAGGAGGGAGAGAAATATGTGGTTGCCTCCCTCTCACATGTCCCCAGCTGGATGGCCTGGCCTATAACCCAGGCATGTTCCCTTTCTAGGGATTGAACCATTGACCCTTTGGTTCACAGGCTGGCACTCAATCCACTGAGCCACACAAGCCAGGGCCATAGGTGGTTTTTAAACATCTGTTTGAATATTTCCACTTTTGGGGAATTCACTGTCAACCACAACATTGTAGTCCAGAGGTTTCAAACTTTGTTGGTTCATAGCACCCATAAAGTCTTAGTACTATTTCACAGTGCCCTAAGCCGAAAGAAATATTTAATAGTTCCATTTATTAGGTTGGTTCAAACAACTTAAAATATTTATATCCTAATAATTAGTACCCATTTGAAAAATGTAATAAATGTAATTGAAATGAAACTATTTTAATCTTAAGTAACTGCAATTACTTAACTAATGAGGTGTACACCTATTAGACACTGAACAGTTGCTCAAACCTTGAGATCAAATTGAACACTACCACCCTCACTTCATGAGGCACTTTTTGTTGTTGTTGCACTATTTTTTTTTATCACAGCAACTATCAAAACCCAGCTTTGCAAAGCTAAGACATTGTTAAAAGGAATGTAGTGTAATCTAATACCAATATTGTTAACTGCCATTTTTAACTTTTTAAGAATTTCATTTATTTTTAGAGAGAGGGGAAGGTAGAGAGGGAGAAACATCGATGTGTGAGAAATAACGTGTGTTGTTCGTCCCCAGCTGGGGACCTGGCCAACCCAGGCATTTGTCTCGACTGGGAATTGAACCAGCAACATCTTGGTTTGTAGTCTGGCACTAAGGCCCTCTTAGCCTCACCAGCCAGGGCTCAACTGTCTTGAGCTAGTACTTCACTAGCAGGTGTCAGGTATTGCTGGGTGTTCATCAAAATTTTGAACTATTTTGTGTCACTCCTCTGAGTTTGCTGCAGTGTCTCTGACTCTACAGTTTGGGAACATCAGGTCTAATTTATCATGTTAGTTTATAGAAAATTATATTTAGCTAAAATGTACTGATTATATGTGGTTGGTCACCTCCTTATGTCTCACCAAGGGGATAATAAAGTTTGTTTTAGGCATTAACATTTATTTATTTTAGAAGATTTTTTTTTTTTTTTTTTAAGATTTTATTCCATTCTTTTTAGAAGGAGGGGAAGGGAGAGAGGCAGAGAGGGAGAGAGACATCAATGTATGGCTGCTTTTCACCTGCCTCCAGCCACAGACCTGACTGGAGACCTGGTTTGCAACCTGGTTATGTGCCCTGGCTGGGGAATCGAACCTGCGACCTTTGGGTTTGCAGGCCGGCACCTTATCCACTGTGCTACCAGCCAGGGTTTAGAAGATAATTTTTTAAAAATTTATTTATTAGAGAGGGAAAGGGAGAGAGGCAGAGAAGGAGAGAGACATCAATGTATCAATGCAGGTTGCCTTTCACTTGCCTCAGCATTATCATTTATTGAGCTCAGAAGACCTCTTCTGATTTGGATTAAAACCAGGATAAGCTATATCTTCCAGGATTTGGTGGGCTATTTTTTCTTTTCACCTGGTGATCTAACATTTAAATCTTAGAAGACCTATACTTACCTGGCATGATCATGAAGGTGGCTTTCCCAGGGCGGGGTATATCCATTGCACTCTGGGTGTGCTGACCCTGTGATCCCCATGCCCCCCAAAAATGACCTGCAACTTTCTACCAATACCACTCAGGACCATTTCACTCCATCTCTGAGGCAAGTGAATCATTAAGGCTGTATTGTCCTGTTTCCTTTCATATGAAAGGCTATATAGATGGGTCCTAAATACTACCTATTCCTTAGATCAGGGGTCTGCAAGCGTTTCAGTAAAGGCCATGCAGTCTCTGTCACAATTACTCATCTCTACCATTACAGCTAGAAAGTAGCGATAGACAGAACAACAAATGAACTTGCTGTGGTCCAATGAGCTATTTACAGAAACAGGCAGTTAGTTGGATTTGGTGCATGGGCCACCATTTGTTGACACTTAGGTGATGGTGGTTTTCTTATTTTCTCACTCAGCCAAATCTTGAAATGTTTACCAAATATATACTTGGTATATTTGAAGACAAGGCTCTTGTATTCCATTTCTGCAGTTGCCTCTCCTTGGGTTTATTTACATGAATTTGTGTGTTTCCTGCCCTGAGACCACTGGAATCCTGCAACAAGCCTAGATCAAAGAAATGCTGGCAATTGTTGAGGCCTTTCCTATAAGGTAAAGACAAAAACTAGAAAAGCAGTCAGTCACCTTAGGTTACACCAGCAAAGGAGGTCATACAGTTCCCTGATGTCTCCTGTGTAGTGAATACCAGAAATTAATGCCATTTGGGTTCCAATTTCTTTCTCGTTATCACTGGAACTCTTTGGTAAAGATAGATTGGGTAATTTTTTTTGCTCTTAGGCTAATTGTAGATTTGACTACATCTGTACTAGATGGTGGTTTTCTTCAGGAACTACACAGAATTAGGGAAGAAACCCGTGTTCATCGGTGTTCCTGGGAGCGAAGGAACAAGTAACCACATTAAGTTCTCGTAGATCACACCAGGATTTACTTGCAGACTTGCTCTCATGGGTGTGGTGTAGTATCGGGAGGCTGAGGAACTGACTGGACACTAAAGCAGTGCCTCACTGGTAAAAGAATCATTCTTCTCTCCTTTATAAGGTAGTAGTGAGGTCTGCCTCATAAAAGAAAGGTTAACTGCCATGTAGTGATTCAAACCCTTTATAAGGTCTTTTTTGTTCATTAGTATGCAGAATAGGATTTTGTTTTCCTCTATAACTTGAAATTTGAAATCAGTAGTGTTAGAACTAAGGTTATTACTTAACTAATCAGTATGTAGATTACTTTGTATCTTAAGATTGTAACCTGTTCTGGCTTGTGGCTTAGTGGATAGGTGTTGGCCTGCAAACCGCTGATTCGATTCCCCAGCCAGAGCACATAATGAGATTGCAAGTCAGGTCTCCAGCCAGGTCCATAGCTGGAGGCAGGTGAAGGGCAACCATACATTAATGTCTCTTTCCCTCTCTGCCTCTCTCCCTTCCCCTCTCTCTGAAAATAATAAAATCTTTTAAAAATAAATAAATACAAGGTACGTACAATTAATTGGCAAAATTTTAGTAAAATAACATACCACAAAAGTGATATATTTTGAAATAAATTTATTCTTATATGTAAGTGCATAAACATAGTCATTTTTTAATTGTTAAAAAAAAGCCCTCCATTTGCTGCAATAATAGACTCTATTCAACTTAAGAATTTTGAGCATGCTTTCATTAACTTTTCTTTATCCATGGACATCATCATGTTTTCAATCTTAGCTTTAACAACCTCTACTCAAACGAGGTTGTTTATTAACTTCTCTCTCACAAATGCTGCATATGTAATAGTCTAAAGGATTTGCATCTGGTGAACTAGGCTGCCACATTTCCTTTGACCAAAATTCAGGAACATTGACAATGAAACATTCTTGCACCTTTTTGGTGTTATGTGCTGGTGCACCATCTTGTTAGAAGATAAAATGATGTCCATTTGTGACTTGCTTCACCCATGGTACAACTACTTCTCTCGAAACATCAAGATGTAAACATCCTGGATCTTCATTGATGAACTCCTGGATTCTGTGTACAATATCTGGACTTGTGCGATCCTTGCGTACCTTAATGCGTTTTCCTTGTTGGTGTGGCAATGTCAGGATCAGCATCATACACCTTGTTCACATTGTAAACTGTATGTAAAGGGATGTTAGTGAAGTCTGCAGTTTCATTAGCAGTTTGCCCTGCATGTAGTCCAGAAATTATGGTTGCTCTAACATCATATTCCTTCGACATGATGGTTGCTCTCAGAATTTAATACTTTATATTTGGAACCATGATGTTAAATAATAACCTTAAAAACAGTAGGTTTTCAAAATTAAGCACGTGAAATAAGATGCAATGTTATTGCCAATTGATTGTGCAGTACCTTGTAAAATCTTTAAAAAGTATATTTATGTGTACGTGTGTGTGTGTGTGTGTGTGTGTAAATAAAATAACCTATCTGGGGCAAGTATTCAGTTTTGCTTTGTCTTTGGTACAGTATATACCCAGCTTCAAACTCTTATGTATTCCCCTTGTCCTCCCTAGTCTTGCCTTCAGGAATTCTGCTTTAGTGAGGTGTTGCCTAACAAAGGAGGAATATGCATTCAGAAATGAGTCATGCTTCTGACCTGGAGAAAGAACTGCACTTAGTATTAGCATCATTTTTTTCTTTCTTTTTCTCTATGAGAAAAAGTTTATTTAGAAAGTCACAAAGGTAGAAAAAGTAAACTGTGAAAGAAATGGGCTCAGGGACCTGGCTGGTGTGGCTGAGTGTATTGAGCGCTGGCCTGTAAAACAAAAGGTCACTGCTTCGATTCCTGGTCAGGGCACATGCCTGGGTCATGGGCCAGGTCCTCGATTGGGGGTGCAGGAGAGGCAATCACACATTGATGTTTCTCTCCTTGTTTCTTCCTTGCTTTCCCTCTCTCTATATGAATAGTCTTTTACAAAAAATGAAATGAGTTCAGGAAATAAGTTACAGAGGCAAAAGAAAGTTTAGCACCATTTTCTTAGACTGCCCTGTCCCCTCCTGCACTCCCCTCAACAAACTTCCAGGGTTGACAACCACCCTTTCTTCCAAACTATTGAAGCATTAGGTCCTCATGTGGTCTCTAAGGATAGCCATGTTGCCTTTTGAGCTTGTTATTTCATTTATTTTTTAATCCTCACCCAAGGATTTTAGGGGAGAAGAGGGGGAGGGGGAGAGGGAGAAGGGGAGAGAGAGAAAGAGAGAAACATTGATTGATTGTCTCCTGTACAAGCCACGCCCCAATTGGGTATTGAACTCGAAACCTAGGAATGTGCCCTGACCAGGGATCAAACCCATAACCTTTTGGATTACAGGACAGTGCTCTAACCAACTGAGCCACTGGGCAGGGCCTGTTTGTTTGTTTGTATTTTTTTTGTTTGTTTGTATTTTTAAAAGAGAGACATTGATTTGTTATTCCACTTATTTATACATTAATTGGTTAATTCTTGTATTTGTCCTGACTGAGGATCAAACTACAACTTTGGCTGAGCTTCCTACTGAGTCAGGGCCAGGGGCTTGTCTTTTTTGCCCCCAGCAATCCCCATGTGCTTTGAATATTCAGGAAGAAGACCTCTTGGGTGTAAAGGATTATTTAACTTTAATAAGATCTTTCTCCAAGTAGCAGTACTTCAAGGCCACTTTGGGCAGGTTAATTAGCCCATTTGACTGCCTACAGTTTTTAAATTTTATCCACTTCACAGTCAGTCATTTTAGTCATGGCATAGCCTTTCTTTTACCCCCTGACATTTGTGGCTTCTGTCAAGAACCTAAAAATATATTGAATTACAGAATATGGAATGGTTTTTCCTGACCCTTCCCTTTCCCCTGTAGGGTAAAATCAAGAGAGTATGCATGTGTGTTAGAGATGGCTCTCATGTTGTCCAAAGGGCTAGTTTGCACATAATGCTCCCACCCGAGAAACATGTTGCCTTATAGGAACCCCTGCTATTTCTCCCTTTGAACTTTGAAAGAAGAAAGGTCTGAGAGCAGACTAGCATGTTTTTCTTTGTGTACTGAAAAGCTGGTTGTGGTGTGTGGTACCACAGCAAGGGGCTGGGCTGGTCCTCATTTCAGCCTGCCTTTTACGTGCAGTTCTATGGGATGCAATTTGAGATGGCACTTTGAATTTTTTTTAATAAAGAATATGACATGGAGAGAGACGGGAGATGTTGGAGTCTAGATTTTGGTATCAAGTAGAATGGTAGACCTTAAGGATGTACCCTAATGAACCATCTTCTACAAAATACCTAGAATAGCTGGATGAAGTGTAACAGACATCCTTTTCTTGATACCTCTTTTTTTTTGGATTTGAAATCATTTGGTAAAATGTAATCATAAGTATACAGCTCTCAGTTTACGTGCATATGCACCTTTGTGATAACCACCTAGAAAGTATGAACATTTCCAGCACTCCAGAATATATTCCTTCATGTGTTTTGTATAGGTTTATAACATCAGTAAAATGATGGATTCAGATAGGACAGCTGTTAGGGATATTAGCTGGGATGTCATCAAACCAGTTTTTTTTTTTTTTTTTTTAAGAGAGAGGGGAAGGGAGAGAGGCAGAGAGCAAGAGAGACATCAATGTATGGTAGCCTTTCACCTGCCTCCAGCTACAGACCTGGCTGGACACCTGGCTTGGCAACCTGATTATGTTGCCCTGACTGGGAATCAAACCAGTGACCTTTGGGTTCGCTGGCGGTCACCTTATTCACTGAGCCACCAGCCAGGGCTTAAACGAGCTTCTTAAAAGAAATTGACCCTGGCTGGTGTGGCTCAGTAGATTGAGTGCCAGCCTGCGAATCAAAGGGCTGGGTTGCTGGTTCGATTCCCAGTCAGGGTACGTGCTTGGGCTGTGGGCCAGGTCCCCAGGGAGTGTGTGAGAGTCAACCACACATTAATGTTTCTCTCCCTCTCTTCCTCCCTCCCTTCCCCTCTCTAAAAAGAAATAAAATCTGTGGTTTTTTTTTCTTTTTCTTTTTCAAAGAGAAAGAAAAGGGAAGGAAGGAAAGAAAAGAGATCCTTTTATCCCCATCTGGAGGGGAACCTGACATAACAGGCTATTTAGATTTTAACATGAGCATACATATTCCCTCAAATATTTTTGTTTTCCTTAAGTGAAGGACTTAATATTGTTCTAGGTCCAGCTACCAAAAGAACACTTAACATGGCAGGAATGTTTTTGACAGATAGTATAAATAAATACCTAAGATGGGGGAAAGAAGTGCTGTACTTGATATAATGAGCCTTAACATATAGCAAGGGGCTGGTAGTTCAGTGATGTGCTGTGTGCATGTGCGTGAGTGAAGGCTGGGTAGTCCAGGGTAACTGACAAGATAGGCACAGGAAAATTCACGAAGGAATAGTGTTATGGAGCTAATGTTATGCCTAGATTCCTGCAACACTGCAAAAGTTTTTATTTTTATTTCTAATTATTATTATTTTTTCTCTCTTTTTTTTTCTTTTAATTTTATTGTTGTTGTATTACATCCATCCCTTTTTTTCTCCCCTCTGTCCCCCTCCCCACCCACTATTTCTAATTATTTTAATAAATTATCTTTCATTTATTTTTTTTAGGTTGTATATATTATTTTTAGAAGTGGGGGGAGGGAAAGAGGCAGAGAGGAAGAGAGACAGCAACGTATGGCTGCCTTTCACCTGCCTCTAGCCAGGGACCTGGCTGGAGACCTGGCTTGCAACCTGCTTATGTGCCCTGGCTGGGAATCGAACCAGTGACCTTTGGGTTCGCAGGCCGGTTCCTTATATTCTGTGCCACTAGCCAGTGTATAAGGCACTATACACTTGAACTAGCTTGCAAGAGTTTTTAAAAGCAGAAAAAACAGATAAAATCTGAGAACTAGAATTAGAGATAAAGAATGAAAATTGTTAGACTGATTTACTATCAAGGAGATTTTCACTTGCTTTTTTGTCCCCAGAGACTATATACAAGTCTTTACTTGTCAACCCTGGCTGGTGGCTCAGTGGAATGGCACCATCCTGCAAACCCAAAGGTTCCTGGTTTGATTTCTAGTCAGGGCACATAACCAGGTTGCAAGCTGGTCTCTAGCCAGGTGCCCAGTTGGAGGCAGGTGAATGGCAAGCATACATTGATGTTTCTCTCCCTTTCTTTCTCCCTCCCTGCCCTTTCTAAAAATGATGACTAAAACCTTAAAAAAAAAAAAAAGTCTTTTCATAGTTGGCCTGCTCAGATGTCAGGCACTTTGAATTGGAAGATTGCTGGAAACAACCCTCGTGTTGGCAGCCAACAAGGATCAGATCTGTCTGCAAGGATGAGCATGCAGTATTATTCTTCCCTTTCCTCCCCTTACACTGTCCGCCTAAATCTTGATAATATTAGCAGGTGAGCTGCTGCTTTTTTCTTACCTTTTTTTTTTTTTTTTTTTTTTTTTTTAAGATTATTTATTTATTTTTAGAAAGAGGGAAAGGAGGGAGAAAGGGGGAGAGAAACATTGGTTGTCTCGAGGGCACCACCTGGCTTGCAACCCAGGCATGTGCCTTGGCCGAAAGTCACGGCAACTCTTTGCAACCCTCTGGTCCTTAGACCAGTGATCATTTAGCTGAGCCACACCAGCCAGGCCTTTGACCTTTTTGTCTTATTCTTTGTCTTTCTAATATTCCCTGGTTTCTGTTTCCTTTTCTCAATATCCTATGACCCCTACAACAACCACTTTAGGTCTCTGTTTTTCAGCTAGTTCTTTAGGAAATTACAGACAGGCCAGTAGGCAAGCTGTTTCCTTTGTGAGTGAGATCAAGCTGGTTCTAGAGAAGACCTAGACCTCATGTGGCTTCGGTCAGTAGTTGGCCTACAGACATCGTTAGGGAACCCATAGGGCCCTGGCAGCATAACTGGAAAGTTCCTGGTTTAGTAAAAAAAGTATACATTGACTTTGTAGTCAGATTCTTCTGAGTTTAAAGTCCAGTCCTGCCACTGGCTGTGTCCTCAGGTATATATTATATATTTTTTCTGAATCTCATTTTTCTCACCTGTAAAATGAAAATAATTCCTGTCCTACAGGATTATGAAAAGGATTAGAAAGTAATTTATATAAAATACCCTTTACGGTACTTTATGAAAGTTCAATAAATACTACTTATTAACTTAATACAACCAAATGAACAGTTATACTTAGAAAACCACTTACATACATAGTACTCAGATGTTGATAATTAAAAGATGGTTATAAGGCACTGGCCTGTGAACCCAAAGTTTGCTAGTCCATTCCCAGGACACACAACCAGGTTGCAAGCCAGGTCAGTAGCTGGAGGCAGGTGAAAGGCAACCATACATTAATGTTTCTCTCCTCTCTGGCTCTCTCCCTTACCCTCTCTCTAGAAATTAAAAAAAAAAAAAAAAAAAAAGATGGTTTGTTATAGGGTCTTTGGTCCAATGACATCTAGGGCCTTATCTCTAGATATTAAAATACTGTTTTATATATTTTTTTATTTTAAATTTATTTTTATCCTAACCCAAGGACATAGCCATTGATATATATATGTATGTGTGTGTGTGTGTGTGTGTGTGTGTGTGTGTGTATGTGTATATATATATATTTTTTTTTTATTTTAGTTTTAGTTTTTAGACAGGGAGGAAGAGAAACATCAACTAGTTGCCTTTGTGCACGTGCTGTAACTGGAGTCTGAATTCATAACCTAGGCATGTGCCCTGACCAGGAATCAAACCTAAACCTTTCAGCCTGTGGAATGATGCTCCAACCAACTGAACCACCCTAGCCAGGGGAATATTGTTTAATATTTTGCCACAGGGTGGATCCATTTCATCAGACCTACTTTTAATTTTTTTTCAATACGTACAACTTTTTGTTTCTTTCCTTAAGATTTTTATTATTCTTTGAGAGGCAGAGAGGGAGAGAGACATCACTGTATGGTTGTCTTTCACCTGCCTCCAGCTACGGACCTGGCTGGAGACCTGGCTGGAGACCTGGCTAGAGACCTGGCTTGCAACCTGGTTATGTGCCCTGGCTGGGAATCGAACCAGTGACCTTTTGGTTCACAGGTGGACACCCTATCCACTGTGCTACCAGCCAGGGCTTACTTATTTTTTTAAATCATTGGTGGGCCTTTTTTTCCTTGACCTTTTACTTTTTTATCTTTTTTTTTTTTTTTTTTACTTTGTCTTAGTTTCATAGCAGGATAGAAGTATATCCTAGACTGTCAAATCTTTATATATGATATTGTAATAGGAAGCTTTTTGTAAGAGAAGCAGAAACATGATAATCCTCTTATTAATGAACATGTACCAAGTGGCATTGAGGGAGCAACAAAGTGTCAGTGCATGGTAGGGTAGGGCAGATGGCAGGAGGTAGCCTGACAGGTAGAGGTTGCTGAAGAAGGTGGGGGCTTTGCAGGGAGCCAGTGGTATTTGGAATTTTGGCCTGTACCTTCCCAAATGGGGAAAGTCTTGCCTTGGCAGGTAGGTGATGGGAACACTTCATTTTCTGGGACCAAGTGAAGTATATGTCCTATGATTGCTTTAACAGGCCAGGAAATGTGTGTGAGAGTGGGTTGGGAGATTGTGCTGCTTCTGTGTGTGGGGAGTGGGGCGGCGGAACACATGGATTCATTCCCTGTGCCAGGACTTACGAGGTAGGCAAGAAACTACAGGTAGTGAGTATGGAGGAAAAGAACACTGGCTTACTCTAGTTGGGTGGCCCATCAGGAGATACTTGAGGCTTCCAAAAAGTATCATTTTCTAGGATCCTTTCTGTTTTCTATATTCTGTGTTTTCCTGCACTGCTAAAATCACTTCTTCTTTCTGCCTGCATTAACCACAAATAATCATTCTGGTGGCTGGGGCGTGGGAGGCAGCAAATAACTATTTTTGTAATGTAAGCCCTAGAGCAATCATGGGCAGGGTATGCCTGATCAGAGAATGGAGTTTTTCAGCTTTCATTCGTAACGAAATAAAGTACTCTCCTTATTCTCCTCCTGCAGGTCGGTGAGCTGGTAAAGGTTACGAAGATTAATGTCAGTGGTCAGTGGGAAGGGGAATGTAATGGCAAACGAGGTCACTTCCCATTCACACATGTCCGTCTGCTGGATCAACAGAATCCTGATGAGGACTTCAGCTGAGTATAGCTCAACAGTTTTGCTGACAGATGGGAGCTAATTTTTTTTTCCTCTCTTCAATTGCCATCTATACAGTTTTCAAAACAGTCTAGTTTATATAAATGTTCTGTTACCTGTGATTATTTTTAGACTGAACTACTACATCCCTAATCCCATTTACTACTTTCAGGGTACAAAACTGGAGGGCTTGTGTGTTAACTTCTGAATTGGAAATTTTAGATGGTAGCCACCATGCCTGAGAGTATCAGAGGGATAGGTATCTTGCCTCCTTTCTCAGGCAGTGCAACTCAACCTGTGGAAAACTGATGGACAGAAGAGAAGTGTTGCACACTGCTTGCCCTGATTTATCCAATGGCATTGTTTTCATTCTGACACCATCCTATCAAATGGCAATAGACTGTCCCCTTTCACCCCCGTGAAGTAATCATGTACCTGTGAAAAGTATCCAGTGGGATTGCTTTTTCATTTATAGAACATGACCGTTGTATGACTCATTCTGACCGTTCAAATCCTGAGATTGCTGAGGACACTACTAGAAGCATTTGTCTTTCTTCCCAGTCAATGCTTCATACTTTTTCTTGGGATTCTTTGAACCCTTGTCATCCTTTTCTACAGATAGGTTAATTCTCAAAAAAAGGTGTTTCTTTTCATTCCAGATGACAACCAGGATGTGCAGAGCACTTTATTCAGTGCATAGCTTTAAGCCAGTATTGGATTCACTGGGTGGACAGCCAAACTCACCTCTCTGCCTTCCCTCAAGGGGTCATAGTAGGTTCACAATGTACCGCAGCTAAACAGACTCCTGACTGATGGGATCCAGCGGGGACATTTCTCCCGAGTGCCAGTATCCTATTAGGGGATTCTTTGGAATTCTTATCTTCTACTTGGAGTGGAAGGACCAATCACTTAGAATATTCCATAGAAGGTTGTGGGGCCAAACTCTGCCCTTTGCTTTATGTGCAACTTGTATAAAAGTGAAGTTAAAATTACATGAGTTTAGGGATAGGGTTAGCACTTTGAAAAATGTTTGAACCAATCATGAATTACTTAGGTATTATCATTTCACATTGCCAGAATAGTGCTTGAGGTACATTACATTATAACCTGCCTTCATTTTTGGCTCTTTTCTTTATGTTCAGATTTAGTTTACAAATTTTTTAAAGTATAGAATGATTTTCATGGGGTCAGGTGCTCCAAAGAGATTTCTGAGACCAAAAATGATCTGGGCTATATAGACTACAACATGAAATTTTCAAAACTAGTTTCCAGTCTAGAAAGGCACTAACTGGCCTATGGTGTGGTATGACCAGTAGGAACACTTTACATTTTGCTTTGGGCCTCATTTTAGAAAAGAAATGGATCTTTTTAATTCTTTTGCATAGATGATGGTTAATTTGCCTTCTTGGATGTACACCGAATCATGATCTCTCAGTGACTAGCGTAGTGCCTGGCACAGCTGGTGTGCAGGTGTTCATATGAGTGAATGAGAGGTGTGCAGAAGCTCATTACATGGCACAGGGAGGCCAGCTGGCACAGGACTATATACTTTACCACAAGTAAACTAATGAGTTGACGCTAATTTAATATATTTTTACCTCACACTAAGGTAATGCTTGATAAAGACATTAATACCCAACTTCTTAACTGTTAGCACAGTGCTATGCACATAGTGGGTGCTCAATGTTGAATGAACAAATTTGCAATACTAGACTTAATTCTGTCTGACTACTTTGTTAAATTTTCTGTTAGAGCATAGATACTGTAAAATCCAAATACACATTAAATCTTGTTTTCCTGAAAGTATGACATCTAAAATAGGTAGAAAAAACCTTGTCACAATTGATTTGAATGTTTTTATTTTCTTTTGCCTTTGACATTATGATACTGGCTTATAATGTCTCTTTTCACATTATGTAATATTAGTGGAACATGCAACTCTACCCAAATCTTAAGAATTTCACAATGATGGGTTGTCTGAAGCCATTATATGAACTGTCAGGTTGGATTTGGCTGGATGTGGTAGTTGTTGAACCTTAAGAAATCAAAGGACTTCTTAAAAGTATCTTACAAAAAATGCTTGACTCCTATTCAAGTGCATATATATATATATATGTACATTGTCACAGAGCAAAGTAAACTGAAATTGGCTGCTATATTTTATATAGTGATTTCTGCAAAAGCCCAGTTTTTGGATACTAATATTTGACATGGTTAATTCTTATTTGTTGGAATTGTTTATTATTAATACAAATAGATAATTTTTAATTATCCTTAAGTAACATTTCACTATTAACGGTTTGAAATGGGTGATAAGCAAACAAATTTGAAATAAAATATGAACATGTGCCATTGTATTATAACACTATACACTTTGTTGACAGTTAAATTTTGAAAAAAATGTTTTTTTGTAGCATGTATTGTATATGTTTATAGTATATGTAGTAAATAAAAATATGGCCAAATGTTTGGCTTGGTGATCTTTTAAAGAAAGTAATCTTTGATTATTTTTCACAGAAGAGCTAAATCTGTTATGTTCAGGAAATAAAAGGTGTGTGTATTCAGCTTACAAACAATCACATAATGAGAAACAGTTATACACACTCTGGATACTCATTAAAGCTGGGATTAATTATTGGTGATGTTTTAAAGGGTCTCCAAAAGTCAGGAAATACTGACTTTTAAATGGACTAAAAAATGATTACATTAATTGGAAATCTGGAATGACATGGGCAGAGAACATCAAAGTTGTCCAGAAATGGTTATATGTGGGTGTAAAGAAAATAACAGTGTGGTAGTGCGCTTTGTAAAGCAAATGAGAAGTTTGGATGCTATACAAATAGATGTTTAGAATATTAGTGTAGATATCCAGACATCATTTTTTTTTTAATTTAACACATTTTCATGGTAGATAATTAAAGGCACATTCACAGTGTGTGAATATTTATATACCAAAATTGACATAATGCCCTGGCTGGTGGCTCAGTGGATAGACGCCAGCCTGCAAACCCAAAGGTCGCTGGTTCGATTCCCCAGGCAGGGCACGGAACCAGGTTGCAAGCCAGGTCGCAAGCCAGGTCTGCAGCTGGAGGCAGGTGAAAGGCGACCACAATTTGGTGTTTCTCTCCCTCTCTGCCTCCCTCCTTTCCCCTTTCTAAAAATACTAAATTAAAAAAAAAAGTTTTTAATTGACATAATACTGAAGAGTTTTCTGTTGTATGTGTATGCTGAGGTTTTAAAATGAAAAGGATAGTCTTTGCCAATTACTTATACTGTGTTCTGCCTTGTGCCCTAAACATACCTAGTTACTGTGATAGACAGCAGAGTGTCAACCCAGAGTTAAAAAAAGGAACCTATTCCAACAGAAATGAACTTTAGCAAGCTTAATTGCAAGGTAATTTAAGAATGTTTAAACTTTTGTCAAAAAATGAACTGCCAAAGTACTATTTTAAAAAAACATGTTGACTGTTGGGTTCCTTTACATAGCCTGAAGTGCCCATATTAGTTTTTATGTTTTGTGTCACTGATCTTTTAAGTTCTGTTCCTCATACAAATAAGAGAAGAGGCCCCTCCATAGAAGAAAATGTGAAAATAGTTCTAATTTTGGCAGGAGGAAGGTAAGAGTTTGGAACTTTTGCCACAGATCCTAAAGAAAAATGGGAAATAAGGTTGGCGGGAAAGGAAGAACTAGTCATCGAGAAAGTGAAGTTCATGCCCTGGCCAGATGGCTAATTTGGTTAATGTCATCTACACCAAAAATTTACAGGTTTCATCCCTGGTCAGGGCACGCACTAGAGGCAATCGATCAATGTTTCTCAAATTGATGTTTCTGTTTCTCCCTCTCCCTCCCTCCCCCTTTCCCTCTCTCTGAAAATTAATACATCCTTGGGTGAAGATTTCCTCTTTTTTTTTTTAAAAAAAAGAGAGAGGTTAACCCTGGCTGGTGTAGCTCTGGGTTGAGTGCTAGCCTGCAAACCAAAGGGTCACTGGTTCAATTCCCAGTCAGGGCACATGCCTGGGTTATGGGCCAGGTCCCCAGTTGGGGGCATGCACGAGACAACCACACATTGATGTTTTTCTCCATCTCTTTCTCCTTCCCCTTCTCTCTCCATCCCCTTCTCTCTAAAAATAAAATCTTTTAAAAAAGAAGTGATGTTAGAAGAGCAGTGTCTAAGGATCCTCTAGGGATACAGAATGAAAGCAGGCAGAAATAAAGGAGCTGTTAGGCTTCCTTTTAATCAAGGGGATGCCTCCAATATTTCTGTGGTTGGCCTGATTTGCCAAGATTTTAGGCCTGCATTGAATCCAAGCAAAGTGATCACTCAAATACTGACTAAATATTCAAAGATCATTTAGTCAGTGATGGCTAAATGGCTTGGGTGGACCTTCTCTGTCTTCCCATTTCAAATAGGGGAGACTATGGACATTTTAGCTTTCTGGGAGTGGGAAAGAATTGATTAGATATATGAAGGTTCACTGGTTCAAAGCCTCCCTCCCTCTTAGAACTTAATGGAGTTTCTACCCTCATTTCAAGCTGGTGGGGTACTTGGGCTTCTCCAAAGCTCTGAAGACAAGCAAGGAAACCAAGAAAGTGGAACACTAAGGTGAGGCTACAGATGAATTCCTCTTTTTTCTTTTACGCTGTGACAGTACTCGGAGTGACAATGAATTTGGTACTACATAAGAGTATATAGTAACACTGATTGTTAGATACGCCTGGACTTACCCTAGCATTTTGTGTAATGCAGGATTGAGCTTCCTGTAGCCACTCTGCCATTGTGCAGGCTCCTATACTGACTTAGTGCTACCTTGCTCTCCTCCTAGGCTTCCAGTCTGACGGGGTTCCTATGAGCTGGGCACTCTAAAAGTGGTTTGGCTTCCTTGGCTGGTGTTGCCACGGTGTCCAGAAAATGGCCAACAATGGGGGATAGCAGCCTGAACCTCATTCGTCGTCATTTTGTAAATAACTGTGTTTTGAGATAACATACGAACTCAAGGATACCTACTGCTACAGAAAGGAGCTACTCTCTTCATCTGTTACCACCAAAGGGGATTTGACTGTATTTTGTTGGCTATCTGGGTGCTTCAGTGACTAGGATTTTTCATCAGATATAGTAATTAAGTGTGGAAGCTCCTGTGGAATAGATTCTGCCCCTGTGAACCTTAAATTCTTGGAATAACCACATCCATCACTCCACAGGTGCCTCTGTGGTTTTCTAAAAGTAATTATTTCAGCCAAGGTTACCAGACACAGGGTGGTGAGCAGATCACGCCTTTTTGTAAGTAACCAGTAGAGAAAGGCCTTCCTTCCCCTATGCCAGACTCACAGCGTGAAACATGGAGACAACAATGGGGCTTTAGATCACAGCTCCTCTCGCCATCTCAACCATCCCATTGTGCACAACTATCAGGCACTCTGTAAACATTAGCTTTGATTATTGTACTTCATGTAAAAGTTGGCAGCTCATTTATAGACATCCCTCACCAAGTTCTGTCAGCTCCACCTCCTAAATACCCCATTGCATGTTTGTATAGACCTCTACCACCAGCATCCAAGTAGCCATTATCCTTCCTGTGGACCACCGCAACAACCTTCCTTGTAACTTGTGTTTTGCAACCTGTTCATTACAGAGCAACAGGATGATCTTACCATGAGGTAAACTTGATCATGGAAGTCCCTTGATAAAAAAGCTTTCTAGCCCTGGCTGGTGGCACAGTAGATAAGGCACTATCCTGTGAACACAAAGGTCACTGGTTCGATTCCCAGCCAGGGCACATAACTAGGTTGCAAGCCAGGTCTCCAGCCAGATCCATAGCTGGAGGCAAGTGAAAGGCAACGATACATTGCTGCCTCTCCCTCTCTACCTCTCTCTAAAAATAATAAAATCTTTATTAAAAAAAAAAAAAAAAGCTTTCTACTGGTTCCCTCTTGATCATGATCTTCATTCCATAGGCTGGCCCGTGTTTCGGTGATGCCCTTCAGTCTTCCATCTCTGCTCCTGGCAGGCTTTCCTTTCAGCTCCACATTCTAGGAACCTCTCTCCCTCTCCTCCCCATGCCCCACAACTGACTAGTTTAAATGTCCATTCTCAAAGATGCCTTCCTTGAACCCCCAAATCCCATTTATAATCATTACACTCACATTCACAGCACTCAGATTGTAATTACATCTTTCTGGGATGGTTTCATTCCATCTCCTCAGGCTTTAAATCAGCACTGGTAGGACGGACAGGAACCACATCTCATTTGCTCATCATTATGTCTCCAGAGCCCAGCACAGGACCTGTTTCACAGTAGTCAATGCCTACATGTTAAAGCAGTGTTTTTTCTCAGCAGGGTTGAATGCTGGGGAATGGAGATCTAGATGGTTACCTCTCAGGTGCTTCCTCGCCCCTCTCCCTGAACCCCTAGTCTTGTGTACCTTCAGTGTATAGGTTGTTCCTTTTCTTTCTTTCATTTTTTTTTTCTTTTTCTTTTTTTTTTTAGATTTTATTTTTAGAGTGGATGTAAGGGAAGAAGACAAGAAGAGAAACATCATTGTGTGGCTGCCTCTCCTGTTCCTCCAACTAGGGACCTGGCCTGCAACCCAGGCATGCGTCCTGATTGGGAATTGAACCAGCAACAGCAACCCTTGTTTACAGGCGGGCACACAATCCACTGAGCTACACCAGCCAGGGCAAGTTTTTTTGTTTTTGTTTTAGAAGGGCAGGGAGGGAGGAAGAAAGAGAGAGAAACATCAATGAACCTTTCAGCAGGTTTTTAAATTTTTAATTTTATTATTGTTGAGCAGGTTCACTTTTAATATTGGTCAGAGTAAAAGCCATTTAGTCCTTCTCTTGAGAAATATGAAAAGCTTTTCAAAGCCCATTCTCAAGGGTTTGGGTGCTTCCCTGTGGTGATGTCCCTTTGCCTTTCCACAGAAGGGGCATGAGGGGAGCACTTAAGGCTGGAGCTATATTCAAATAATGAAGATTATTCACTTGTATCTTATTTTTAATTTATAGCTTTAGCCATATTTTCAAAAAGTCTGATTCCTGTAACCTAGAATGTGAATTAAAATGAAAGTAGCTTAATATATCCTAAACACTATTCAAAGTAATTACGTATCCTGTCATCATTTAGGTCTTTCACACTGTAGACCTCAGAGGCAGCCACTGAAGAAGGCAGCTAGCAGGGTACTTATGAATTCTCTCTGTGCATTAATGGTGAAGGGGCATGACCCTGTCCTAATGTCAAGGTAGGCTGGAAGCTGAGAGAATTGGCCTGAGTCAGGCCCATATCCCTTTAGGAGTCTTGTGATACAGGAAAAAGGAGAAAGCCAGATCCCATTTCCAAGAAAGAATGTAACAAGAGGAAGTGGTTTATTTAAATTCTTTGGCCACATCTTTTTCTCCCACAAGGATCAAGTTCTTCTACTTTCACTTTTTCTTTTGAATAAAAAATTGCCCCAGCTTCTCATTTCCCTTGTTAGGTATGCCTATGGGGTTAGGTTTATGTCTGGACCAGCTAGTTTCTTCTTATTCCTTAGCAAGCTCTGCCTTACGATGAAGGGCAGTATTTTGTTGTTGTTGTTGTCATGGCAACCAATGTTTACAAAAATAAAAACTCAGGGGAAACATTTGTTCCGGAATGATTTGTGGTAAATTTTATTGTAATGGAAAGATAAAACACCAACTCAGTATATTAGCAGGTAGAATTTGAAACAACAGAATGGACTTTTTCTATTATTATTTTTTTTCTTTTAATTTTATTGTTGTTGTATTACATCCATCCCTTTTTTTCTCCCCTCTGTCCCCCTCCCCTCCCACCCTTTCCCCCCAAAGTCAATCCCACCTGTTGTCCATGTCCATGGTTCCTTTATACTAGGTTCTTATCTAAGCTGCTCCCCTTCTTTGCCTCTGCCTCCCCCCTCCCCCCTACTCCTTTCCT